>JACEFZ010024025.1:415000-512500 GCA_014155875.1 Cepaea nemoralis | reverse complement strand
TGTGTAATGTCTCCAGAACTTTTTTCCCTATACAGAAAAAAATATTTTGATTTGTTTTAGAACTTGAGAAGATATGAGGGGAATGACTATTGGAGGACGTAGCAACAATAACATTATATATGCTGATAATACAGTGTTCATTGCAGACAATGAGCAGAATCTGCAGCTTTTAGTAGATGCGCTTTTTGCACTCAGTGAATATCTAGGGTTAAAATAAAATTGTAAGAGGACAATGATTATGGCCCTCACTAGGAAGACAGAAATACAACAATGTAATATACAAGTAAATGGGAATATTCTAAAACAAGTGAATCGGTACAACTATCTAGGAACAGTCATAACATCTGTTGGGAGATTCCTTCAAGAGATTAGAACAAGAATCGCCATGGAGAACGTAGCCTTTTACAAGATGAAAAAGAAAACAGACCAATAAAAAGATGTCAATTTTAACGAGAAAAATTAGTTTTGAAGTGCTATATAACATCTATTCTAGTATGTGGTTGTCAAGAGTTGACAATGAGCAGACAAGCTGAACATAAATAATGACGGTAGAAATGTTTCTGAGGAAAATGCAAAAAGTGCCATGGATAGACAGAAAAAAAACACCAATGACCAAGTCCTGCAAGAAACAAAAGAAAACCGTTAGCTGATTAGAGAAATTAGTTGTAGACAGTCACAATTTTTGGAGTCGTTATGAAAATAAATAAATTGTAGTACCTGGTGACAACTGGCAAGATTGAGGGGAAAACAACAATAGGAAGGCAGAAAAGTAAATACCTGGATGGCTTGGCCACGTGATATCGTCGAAACAAGAAGGCAGAGCTGATCAACGACTCTGGTGATCGAGTGAGATAGCGAAACATGACCGCCTACGCTTATCGGTATGGCACATGATGATGATGATTTATATGTTTCTAATAATTATGTGTGACACGTCTATTTAATGCCAATATCAACGGAAAGTAGATTCAGTTCTGTATTTATCATTAGCACAATGTAGGCTCAGATGGATTGGCCCTTACCGTCATTGCAGGTAATGTTGGACACTGTGCTGGCAAAGTTCTCCAGAATGGCGTAGTTGTCCGGTTTGATGACATACTCAGGTCTGGAGGCTACTGCATACAGCTCGTCTTGATCGACCAGCCTGCCGACTCCCACAACGGCGATGGTGATACCACTGTCCTTGACTGCCTGGGCGGCCACCAGTGCTGTTGGTACATAAGTCAACAATTGAAACAACAAGAATACATTCCAAGAACGCATTGTGAATGAAACACTCTGTCTTGTCCTGTCTTGTGTGGCCTCAGACATCCCAAGAACACATCGTGAATTAAACACTCTGTCTTGTCCTGTCTTGAGTGGACTCAGACATCCAGAAGTTAACATAGATTACCTTCTGTTCCTTGCCTTGTCCGTGGCTTCAATTATGTAAACCAGACAGACAGACAGACAGACAGACAGACAGACAGACAGACAGACAGACAGACAGACAGGACGGACGGACGGACGGACGGACGGACGGACAGACAGACAGACAGACAGACAGACAGACAGACAGACAGACAGACAGACAGACAGACAGACAGACAGAATGAAATTGCTTACTTAGATCAGGTATTGAGGACATGCCGTCGGTAATGAGAACCACTATCTTGCGTGCCGTGGGCCTGGCTCCCTGAGCTGGAGTGTTGATCCCACTGGTCAGTGTGTAATTGAGCGCCAGGTGTGTGTTGGTGGTGCTGCCTTGGTAGGGGACAATCTTCAGTTGCTGGAAAACAGTGGAAACAAGGGCACTAACTGAGTATATGGTATATAAAAAAACAAGGGCACTAACTATGTATAAGCTACATAGAAAACAAGGGCACTAACTGTGTTTATAGCACATAGAAAGCAAGGGTACTAACTGTGTATATGGTACACTGAAAAACAAGGGTACTAACTATGAATATGTTACATAAAAAACAAGGGCACTACCTGAGTATATGGTACATAAAAATCAAGGTCACTAACTGTGAAAATGGAACATTGAAAACAAGGGCACTAACTGTGAATAATCAATCAATCAATCATGTGCCATGCCGGAAAGCGTGGGCGGTCATGATTCGCCATTTAACTCGATCACCAGAGTCGTGGATCAGCTCAGTGTTCCTGTCTCGTCCATGCCATGTGGCCAAGCCATCCAGTTATTTTCCTCTCGGTCTTCCTCTTGGTCTGTTCCCTTCGATCTTGCCAGCTGTCACTAAGTTCTCCAGTCCATTTCTTCTCATAACATGTCAAAAAAATGTTGACTGTCTACGTCTAATTTCTCTAATCAATCTACGATTTTCATTTGTCTCTTGTAGTACTTGGTCATTGGTTTTTCTATCTGTCCATGGTATTCTTTGCATTTTCCTCAGAAACCACATTTCTGCAGCCATCAGATGTTTTTCAGCTTGACTGCACATTGTCCAAGTTTCACATCCATACAAAAGAACAGGCTCTATGTATCCCCTCAACACTCTTTTTCTCCTTTCAATTGACATCATTTTATTGTTCAGAATGATTTTCATCTTGCTAAAGGCTACTTTCGCCATGGCGATTCTTGTTCTAATCTCTTCAAGACATCTGCCATCAGATGTTATGACTGTTCCGAGATAATTGAACCGATTCACTTGTTGAAGAATATTCTCATTTACTTGTATATTACATTGTGGTACTTCGTTCTTCCTAGTGACGACCATAACCTGTGTCTTCCTACAATTTAATTCCAACCCCAGCTGCTCACTGTGTACAACAACAGCGTCTACTAATTGTTGCAGATCCTGTGCATTGTCTGCAATCAATACTGTATCATCTGCATATATAATGTTATTTATTTTTCGTCCTCCAATGCTGATTCCATTTAGGTCTTCTACATTTCTGAAAATATTTTCACTGTATAGGGAAAAAAGATCTGGAGACATTACATATCCCTGCCTAACACCTCTCTTAATAGGTTGATATTGTCCTACTTCATTATCAATCCTTATGGCAGCTTGTTGTTTCCAATATATGTTTTTTATAAGTCTAATGTCTTTCCCATCAATTTGTAGATCTGCAAGCATATCCACAATGTTGACATGTCTAACTCTATCAAAAGCCTTTGTATAGTCAATAAAGCAAAGATGTATATCCTTGTTTACTTCTAAAGCACGTTCAATAACTGTTCGCAGCATATACACAGCATTTACTGTACCCTTTCCTTCTACAAACCCGCATTGTTCTTCCCCTATTTCAGGTTGTATTTTCTTCCTCACTCTTTGCATGATAATTCGTAACAAAAACTTTGTGATGTGACTCATTATACTAATTGTTCTATGTAGATCACATTCTAAGGTTCCTGATTTCTTTGGGATTGCAATAAATACAGAATTACATAATTCAGAAGGTATATCTGCAGTATCATATAATGTGTTCAGCAGTCTAGTGACTTGCTCTAGTCCAAATTTTTCTAAAGCTTTAATCATTTCTGTTGTGATGTTATCTGCACCGGGGGGCCTTGCCAGCTTTCATATGCTTAAGAACATTTTGAACCTCCATCTTTAAAATTGCTGGTCCTTCATTATTAAATCTAACAGCATACTGTTCCTCTCTGTTATCATTATGCAGGTCTTTCACATAATCTGTCCATACATGTAGAATCTGATATTTTTCTATTATGATTGTGTCATCTTTAGTTTTTAGACAGCCTGTTGATGTACTTGTTCTTTTATTAGTAAGTTCCTGAATTCTTTTGTGCACTAATTTGGTATTTTTACTGTTGTGTTGTTTTTCAATTTCTAAGCACTTTTCCTCAAGCTATGATTCTTTTGCCTTCCTACATAATATTCTGACCTGTCTGTGAATTTCTTCATATTTGGCAGGATTATTTTTGTTGAGTCTTCTTGTTTCCATTAAGTGTAAAATTTCCTCAGTCGTCCATTTCTTACGACCCACCTTCTTTAATTTTGGAATAGTTGTTTCTGCAGCCACATTGATTGAATTCTTTAACATTTCCCATTGATCATTTACATCCTGGAATAGGATCTCTAGATCAGACAATATTTCAAATCTGTTCTGTACTTCTATGTTGAATTTGTTTTGTATTTCCTTGTCATTACTCAATGTACACAAGTCATATTTAGTGTTCCCTGTTGTATACTTGACTTTCTTAAACTTTATCCTCAATGTTCCTGTGAGTAGTCTGTGGTCACTATAACAATCAGCACTGGGAACTGATTTTGCTACTGTTAGCCGCGTTTCTAAATCTTCTGCTAATGAGAATGTAGTCAATCTGGTTTCTAATCCTGCTATCAGGACTCCTCAGGTCCATAATCTGTTAGGGTGTTGCTTGAACCAGGTATTTCCTACAATCATTTCCTGTTCTTTTGCCCACTCTACTAGTCTGTATCCTCTTTCATTTCTCTCTCCTAAACCATAGTTTCCTACTGTGTATCTATCCCCTTGATTTCCTACTTTTGCATTGAAGTCCCCTATGATGTTGTTTATTTCTGAATTTTTACATTTCTTTAAGGCAGACTCTATGTCATTATAAAATTCCTCTACACTATCTTCACTGGACTCTCCTGTTGGGGCATATACTTGAATAAAATTTATGTTAAAAGGTCTGCCACTCAATTTAACTAGTAGAACTCTGTCCGACACGACCCAATATCCCTGAACAGACGTTGATGTTTTCCGGTCCAAAATTATTGCCACTCCCCTATGTCGATCTTCACCTCCAGAATAAATAATCTTAAAATCTTTATGTTTCTTGATGCCTGCTCCTGTCCATCTCGTTTCGCACATACCTAATATATTAATTTTTTCTCTTTGAAATTCTTGTGTTATGTTCTCTAATTTTCAATCGTTGTTTAACGTCCTAACATTCCATGTTCCTAATTTTAATGTCTCTGTCCTTGTCTTGAGATGATCAGTCTTTAAGCGAATCATAATAAACTAGGCACTTTCAAAGAGGTAGTTTGCAGTTGCTTTCCTCTATGGCAGTGACCATACTGGCCGGATGACCGCAACCATTGTCTCTCGAAAGAGATCCTCTGCTTGCCGTCTCGAAACTCGAGACCATAACCAACAAATATCTGTCGGCTGCCCTCAAAATTTCATGTTCTTTTGAACACTTCCAATAAACGAACACGAAATAACATCACATAATCCAAAGGAAAAACACTATCCACACGAATTCCACGGGAGTTTCCATAGGAAATCCACAGAAAAACACTGATCAGCGTCTCCCCTAAGAACAACGAGTCATACCGTCGCCATGTGAATAATGGTACATAGAAAACATCGGCAATACTTTATGACAGCCACAGTACTCCCTCAGTTCGTGTGTACACCCATATTATGAAAGCTCCAGTTCTTCCCCAGTTCGTGTGTACACACACATTATGACAGCCACAATAGCCTCCCAGTTCGTGTGTACACCCACATTATGACAGCCACAATAATACCCCAGTTCGTGTGTACACCCACATTATGACAGCCACAATAGCACCCCAGTTCGTGTGTACACCCACATTATGACAGCCACAATAGCCCCCCAGTTCGTGTGTACACCCACATTATGACAGCCACAATAGACCCCCAGTTCGTGTGTACACCCACATTATGACAACCACAATAGTCCCCCAGTTCGTGTGTATACCAACATTATGACAGCCACAATAAACCCCCAGTTCTTGTGTACACCCAAATTATGACAGCCACAATAGTCCCCCAGTTCGTGTGTACACCCACATTATGACAGCCACAATAATCCCCCAGTTCGTATGTATACCCACATTATGACAGCCACAATAATCTCCAAGTTCGTGTGCATACCCACATTATGACAGCCACAATAGACCCCCAGTTCGTGTGTACACCCACATTATGACAGCCACAATAGTCCCCCAGTTCATGTCTACACCCACATTATGACAGCCATAATATACTCCCAGTTCGTGTGCACACACACATTATGACAGCCATAATAGTCCCGCAGTTCATGTCTACACCCACATTATGACAGCCGCAATAGTCCCCCAGTTCGTGTGTACACCCACATTATGACAGCCACAATAGTCCCCTAGTTCGTGTGTACACCCACATTATGACAGCCACAATAGTCCCCCAGTTGGTGTGTACACCCACATTATGACAGCCACAATAGTCCCGCAGTTCGTGTGTACACCCACATTATGACAGCCACAATAGTCCCGCAGTTCGTGTGTACACCCACATTATGACAGCCACAATAGTCCCCCAGTTCGTGTGTACACCCACATTATGACAGCCACAATAGTCCCCCAGTTCGTCTGTACACCCACATTATGACAGCAAAAATAGTCCCCCAGTTCGTGTGTACACCCACATTATGACAGCCACAATAGTCCCCCAGTTCGTGTGTAATCCACATTATGACAGCCACAATAATCCCCCAGTTCGTGTGTACACCCACATTATGACAGCCATAATAGTCCCCCAGTTCGTGTGTACACCCACATTATGACACCCACAATAGTCCCCCAGTTCATGTCTACACCCACATTATGACAGCCACAGTAATCCCCCAGTTCGTGTGTACACCCACATTATGACAGCCACAATAATCCCCCATTTCGTGTGTACACCCACATTATGACAGCCACAATAATCCCCCAGTTCGTGTGTACACCCACATTATGACAGCCACAATAGTCCCCCAGTTCGTGTGTACACCCACATTATGACAGCCACAATAGTCCCCCAGTTCGTATGTACACCCACATTATGACAGCCACAATAGTCCCCCAGTTCGTGTGTACACCCACATTATGACAGCCACAATAATCCCCCAGTTCGTGTGTACACCCACATTATGACAGCCACAATAGTCCCCCAGTTCGTCTGTACACCCACATTATGACAGCCACAATAGTCCCCCAGTTCGTCTGTACACCCACATTATGACAGCCACAATAGTCCCCCAGTTCGTGTGTACACCCACATTATGACAGCCACAATAATCCCCCAGTTCGTGTGTACACCCACATTATGACATCCACAATAGTCCCCCAGTTCGTGTGTACACCCACATTATGACAGCCACAATAGTCCCCCAGTTCGTCTGTACACCCACATTATGACAGCCATAATAGTCCCCCGGTTCATGTGTACACCCACATTATGACAGCCACAATAGTCCCCCAGTTCATGTCTACACCCACATTATGACAGCCATAATATACTCCCAGTTCGTGTGCACACACACATTATGACAGCCATAATAGTCCCGCAGTTCATGTCTACACCCACATTATGACAGCCGCAATAGTCCCCCAGTTCGTGTGTACACCCACATTATGACAGCCACAATAGTCCCCCAGTTCGTGTGTACACCCACATTATGACAGCCACATTAGTCCCCCAGTTCGTGTGTACACCCACATTATGACAGCCACAATAGTCCCCCAGTTCGTGTGTACACCCACATTATGACAGCCACAATAGTCCCCCAGTTCGTGTGTACACCCACATTATGACAGCCACAATAGTCCCGCAGTTCGTGTGTACACCCACATTATGACAGCCACAATAGTCCCCCAGATCGTGTGTACACCCACATTATGACAACCACAATAGTCCCCCAGTTCGTCTGTACACCCAAATTATGACAGCAAAAATAGTCCCCCAGTTCGTGTGTACACCCACATTATGACAGCCACAATAGTCCCCCAGTTCGTGTGTAATCCACATTATGACAGCCACAATAATCCCCCAGTTCGTGTGTACACCCACATTATGACAGCCACAATAGTCCCCCAGTTCATGTGTACACCCACATTATGACACCCACAATAGTCCCCCAGTTCATGTCTACACCCACATTATGACAGCCACAATAATCCCCCAGTTCGTGTGTACACCCACATTATGACAGCCACAATAATCCCCCATTTCGTGTGTACACCCACATTATGACAGCCACATTAGTCCCCCAGTTCGTATGTACACCCACATTATGACAGCCACAATAGTCCCCCAGTTCGTGTGTACACCCACATTATGACAGCCACAATAATCCCCCAGTTCGTGTGTACACCCACATTATGACAGGCCACAATAGTCCCCCAGTTCGTCTGTACACCCACATTATGACAGCCACAATAGTCCCCCAGTTCGTCTGTACACCCACATTATGACAGCCACAATAGTCCCCCAGTTCGTGTGTACACCCACATTATGACATCCACAATAGTCCCCCAGTTCGTGTGTACACCCACATTATGACAGCCACAATAGTCCCCCAGTTCGTCTGTACACCCACATTATGACAGCCATAATAGTCCCCCAGTTCATGTGTACACCCACATTATGACAGCCACAATAGTCCCCCAGTTCGTGTGTACACCCACATTATGACAGCCACAATATTCCCCCAGTTCGTGTGTACACCCACATTATGACACCCACAATAGTCCCCCAGTTCATGTCTACACCCACATTATGACAGCCACAATAATCCCCCAGTTCGTGTGTACACCCACATTATGACAGCCACAATAATCCCCCATTTCGTGTGTACACCCACATTATGACAGCCACAATAGTCCCCCAGTTCGTGTGTACACCCACATTATGACAGCCACAATAGTCCCCCAGTTCGTCTGTACACCCACATTATGACAGCCATAATAGTCCCCCAGTTCATGTGTACACCCACATTATGACAGCCACAATAGTCCCCCAGTTCGTGTGTACACCCACATTATGACAGCCACAATAGTCCCCCAGTTCGTGTGTACACCCACATTATGACAGCCACAATAGTCCCCCAGTTTGTGTGTAATCCACATTATGACAGCCACAACAGTCCCCCAGTTCGTGTGTAATCCACATTATGACAGCCACAATAGTCCCCCAGTTCGTGTGTACACCCACATTATGACAGCCACAATAGTCCCCCAGTTCGTCTGTACACCCACATTATGACAGCTACAATAGTCCCCCAGTTCGTGTGTACACCCACATTATGACAGCCACAATAGTCCCCCAGTTCGTGTGTAACCCACATTATGACAGCCACAATATCCCCCAGTTCGTGTGTACACCCACATTATGACAGCCACAATAGTCCCCCAGTTCGTGTGTACACCCACATTATGACAGCCACAATAGTCCCCCAGTTCGTGTGTAATCCACATTATGACAGCCACAACAGTCCTCCAGTTCGTGTGTACACCCACATTTTGACAGCCACAATAGTCCCCTAGTTCGTGTGTACACCCACATTATGACAGCCACATTAGTCCCCCAGTTCGTGTGTAATCCACATTATGACAGCCACAACAGTACCCCAGTTCGTGTGTACACCCACATTATGACAGCCACAATAATCCCCCAGTTCGTGTGTAATCCACATTATGACAGCCACAACAGTACCCCAGTTCGTGTGTACACCCACATTATGACAGCCACAATAGTCCCCCAGTTCGTGTGTAATCCACATTATGACAGCCACAACAGTACCCCAGTTCGTGTGTACATCCACATTATGAGAGCCAGAATTCTATCCCCACGCCGAATGTCACAAAGAAGACTCACGTTGGTTTCCACTTCATTATCCATTGTGGTCACATGGAGACTATTTTCTCCTAATGCCTGTAACCAGTTCTCTTTGTGAGTTAACTTCTTTCAGGGTATTTCATTGCCCTCTCTATACGTCCACCGGGTTCTCTTAATTCTTGTATTCATGAGTTTATAGATTAAGGTTATGCATTGCTAAACACTTTTCATCCAATGAGCATAATCTTACCTCGTCAATGTAGGTCTTATTTGCAGAGAGTCGGAACCTCAGCTTGACAGAAGTTCCATACGTCCATAAAGCCACTTTGGTGAACTCTTCACTGATGGTGAAACCGGAGAGCACTCTGGCAATGAACTCAAAGTTGAAATTGTAATAGTTCAAGCCGATGCTGCCGGACGAGTCCACAATGAAAAAGATGTCCACGGGTCCAAGAGGTGGGCAGGGTTCCACTACAACATCACAATACACGCATTACACATCCATGTAACTGTTATGTTAGAAGTGGGTGAGGTAGAAGTGGGTGAGGTAGAAATGGGTGAGGTAGAAGTTGGTGAGGTAGAAGTGGGTGAGTTATAAGTGGGTGAGGTAGAAGTGGGTGAGGTAGGAGTGGGTGAGGTTGACATGGGTGAGTAAGAAGTGGGTGTGGTAGGAGTGGGTGAGGTTGACGTGGGTGAGTTAGAAGTAGGTGAGGTAGGAGTGGGTGAGGTAGATGTGGGTGAGGTAGAAGTGGGTGAGGTAGAATTGGGTGAGGTAGGAGTGGGTGGGGTAGACATGGGTGAGTTAGAAGTGGGTGAGGTAGGAGTGGGTGAGGTAGACGTGGATTAGTTAGAAGTGGGTGAGGTAGGAGTGGGAGAGGTAGAAGTGGGTGAGGTAGCAGTGTGTGAGGTAGAAGTTAGTGAGGTAGAAGTAAGTGAGAAGTGGGTGGGTTAGAAGTGGAAGAGGTAGAAGTGGGTGAAGTAGAAGTGGGTGGGGTAGAAGTAGGTGAGAAGTGGGTGGGTTGGAAGTGGGAGAGGTAGAAATGGGAGAGGTAGAAGTGGGTGAGGTAGACGTGGGTGAGGTAGAAGTAGATGAGGTAGAAGTAAGTGAGGTAGAAGTAGATGAGGCAGAAGTAGATGAGGTAGAAGTAAGTGAGGTAGAAGTAGATGAGGTAGAAGTAAGTGAGGTAGAAGTGGGTGAGGTAGAAGTAGATGAGGTAGAAGTAGATGAGGTAGAAGTAGATGAGGTAGAAGTAGATGAGGTAGACGTGGGTGAGGTAGAAGTAGATGAGGTAGAAGTAGGTGAGGTAGAAGTGGGTGAGGTAGAAGTGGGAGAAGTAGAAGTGGGTGAAGTAGAAGTGGGTGGGGTAGAAGTAATTGAGAAGTGGGTGGCTTGGAAGTGGGAGAGGTAGAAGTAGATGTTGTAGACGTAGGTGAGGTAGAAGTGGGTTGGGTAGAAGTAAGTGAGAAGTGGGTGGGTTGGAAGTGGGAGAGGTAGAAGTAGATGAGGTAGACGTAGGTGAGGTAGAAGTGGGTGGGGTAGAAGTAAGTGAGAAGTGGGTGGGTTGGAAGTGGGAGAGGTAGAAGTGGGTGAGGTAGAAGTAGATGAGGTAGAAGTTGGTGAGGTAGACGTAAGTGAGGTAGAAGTAGGTGAGGTAGAAGTTTGTGAGGTAGAATTAGATGAGGTAGAAGTAGGTGAGGTAGACGTGGGTGGGGTAGAAGTAGATGAGGTAGAAGTAGGTGAGGTAGAAATGGGTAAGGTAGATGTGGGTGAGGTATAAGTAGGTGAGGTAGAAGTGGGTGAGGTAGAATTAGTTGAGGTAGAAGTGGGTGAGGTAGAAGTAGGTGAGGAAGAAGTGAGAGAGGTAGAAGTGTGAGAGGTAGAAGTGTGAGAGGTAGAAGTATGAGAGGTAGAAGTGTGAGAGGTAGAAGTGGGAGAGGTAGAAGTGTGAGAGGTAGAAGTGTGAGAGGTAGAAGTATGAGAGGTAGAAGTGTGAGAGGTAGAAGTGGGAGAGGTAGAAGTATGAGAGGTAGAAGTGTGAGAGGTAGAAGTAGGAGAGGTAGAAGTATGAGAGGTAGAAGTGTGAGAGGTAGAAGTAGGAGAGGTAGAAGTGGGAGACGTAGAAGTAGGAGAGGTAGAATTGGGAGAGGTAGAAGTAGGAGAGGTAGAAGTGGGAGAGGTAGAAGTATGTGAGGTTGAAGTGGGAGAGGTAGAAGTATGAGAGGTAGAAGTGTGAGAGGTAGAAGTGTGAGAGGTAGAAGTGGGAGAGGTAGAAGTGGGAGAGGTAGAAGTGGGAGAGGTAGAATTAGTTGAGGTAGAAGTGGGTGAGGTAGAATTAGTTGAGGTAGCAGTGGGTGAGGTAGAAGTAGGTGAGGAAGAAGTGAGAGAGGTAGAAGTGTGAGAGGTAGAAGTGTGAGAGGTAGAAGTATGAGAGGTAGAAGTGTGAGAGGTAGAAGTGGGAGAGGTAGAAGTGTGTGAGGTAGAAGTGTGAGAGGTAGAAGTGGGAGAGGTAGAAGTATGAGAGGTAGAAGTGTGAGAGGTAGAAGTAGGAGAGGTAGAAGTATGAGAGGTAGAAGTGTGAGAGGTAGAAGTAGGAGAGGTAGAAGTGGGAGACGTAGAAGTAGGAGAGGTAGAATTGGGAGAGGTAGAAGTAGGAGAGGTAGAAGTGGGAGAGGTAGAAGTATGTGAGGTTGAAGTGGGAGAGGTAGAAGTATGAGAGGTAGAAGTGTGAGAGGTAGAAGTGTGAGAGGTAGAAGTGGGAGAGGTAGAAGTGGGAGAGGTAGAAGTGGGAGAGGTAGAAGTGGGAGAGATAGAACTATATGAGGTAGATGTGGGTGAGGTAGAAGTAGATGAGGTAGAAGTAGGTGAGGTAGAAGTTGGTGAGGTAGAAGTAGCTGAGGTAGACGTGTGTGAGGTAGAAGTAGATGAGGTAGAAGTAGGTGAGGTAGAAGTTGGTGAGGTAGAAGTAGATTAGGTAGAAGTTGGTGAGGTAGAAGTTGGTGAGGTAGAAGTAGATTAGGTAGAAGTAGGTGAGGAAGAAGTAGATGAGGTAGAAGTAGCTGAGGTAGACGTGTGTGAGGTAGAAGTAGATGTGGGTGAGGTAGAAGTAGGTGAGGTAGACGTGGTTGAGGTAGAAGTAGGTGAGGTAGCCGTGGGTGAAGTAGACGTGGGTGAGGTAGAAGTTGGTGAGGTAGAAGTTGGTGAGGTAGAAGTAGATTAGGTAGAAGTAGGTGAAGTAGAAGTTGGTGAGGTAGAAGTAGATTAGGTAGAAGTAGGTGAGGTAGAAGTAGATGAGGTAGAAGTAGCTGAGGTAGACGTGTGTGAGGTAGAAGTAGATGAGGTAGATGTTGGTGAGGTAGAAGTAGGTGAGGTAGACGTGGTTGAGGTAGAAGTAGGTGAGGTAGCCGTGGGTGAAGTAGACGTGGGTGAGGTAGACGTGGGTGAGGTAGATGTGGGTGAGGTAGACGTGGGTTAAGTAGAAGTGGGTGAGGTAGAATTAGGTGAGGTAGAATTAGGTGAGGTAGACGTGGGTGAGGTAGAAGTGGGTGATATAGAAGTAGGTGAGTTAGATGTGGGTGAGGTAGAAGTGGGTGAGGTAGAAGTGGGTGAGGTAGAAGTAGGTGAGGTAGACGTGGGTGAGGTAGAAGTGGGGGAGGTGTAAGTATGTGAGGTAGATGTGGGTGAGATAGAAGTGGGTGAGCTAGAAGTGGGTGAGGTAGAAGTAGGTGAGGTAGAAGTAAGTGAGAAGTGCGTGGGTTGGAAGTGGCAAAGGTAGAATTAGGTGAGGTAGAAGTGGGTGAGGTGACGTGGGGGTGAGGTAGAAGTGGGTGAGTTAGAAGCGGGTGGGTTAGAAGTGGGCGAGTCACGTGCAAATGAGTGAGAAGTAGGTGAGGTAGATGTGGTGTTCTTACATAGTCAGTGGTTGATGAACTAGAAGTGTTAATGTAGCGTGTTGTTAAATTGTCAGTGGTGATTGTACTAAGATGTAGGAGTTGAGTATTGTGTGGCTTCGGAGAGAGGCACAAGAACACTAACTTCAGAGCTAGGGCAGAACTAATTCTATTTGACTGTGTATCATCATGGAATGGTGCGGCATGATCTCTCTGATGTCACTGACGACTGATGTCATTTAAATGCTTTGACACATCAGACTTAATGAGACATGTCACATCATTACACACGTTTTGTAGACACCCGAACCTTATTGTGACATGTCACATCACCACACACGTGTTGTTTAAGCATCACCATTAATGTGACATGTCACATCACCACACGTGTTGTAGACACACCAACATTAATGAGACATGTCACATAACCACACACTGTTGTAGACACATGAACCTTAATGTCACATGTCACATCACCACACTCGTGTTCTAGACACACGAACCTCTCTGTGACATGTCACACATCACGCACGTGTTGTTTAATCATCAACATTAATGTGATATGTCACACCACCCCACACTTGCTGCCGAGGTCAGTTGACCGTGTGGTACAGCCAGCAGGTTATGCCCGTGTCTCTTGGCACAGAACATCACAATAATGTCACACAACATAACAATAATGTCACACAACATAACAACGAAGTCACACAACATAACAATGATGTCACACAACATAACAATAATGTCACACAACAGAACAATAATGTCACACAACATAACAACGAAGTCACACAACATATCAATGATGTCAATGCTGGCAAATATTAGTTTCATCTTCGTGCCAGGTCATGCGGGAGTACAAGGAAATGAGCGGGCTGACAAGCTCGCAGGTGAGGCTACGGTGGAGGGCGGACGCGCCATGGACCAGGCTGACATTCTGAATGCTCTACGAGAAGTAAGACTTTTGCGAGAATCAAGTGATGACTGTGAATCTACAACCATGGCCAGACTGCGAGAACAGCAAATTAAAAGAGGGATGGCCAAACAAGAACACTACGCAGGAAGCCAAAGAAGATTGATAAACCAACACAGAACTGGCGTCGTTAGCCGCTACACGCTGCGGGATTTGCTGAGGAGGGGATCCGAGCACTGATGGACTGAATGGTTCGATGTCCAATGAGGATGATCTATAACTAACTAACATAACAATGATGTCACACAACATAACAATAATGTCAATAACACTTCTCTACACTCACCTGGCGTGGGTGGTGGGGGAGCTGAAAGAAATCACAACATAATCATTAGACATGGCAACATAATCATTGCACATCGCAACACAATCGTTAGGCATCACACCATAATAATTATACTTCACAACATAGTCAATGCACATCACAAGACGACGTTAGACATCACAACACGCCGTTAGACATCACACCATAATTATTACACATCACAACATAATCATTAGACATCAAAACACAACCGCAAGACATCACAACACGCCGTTAGACATCACACCATAATTATTACACATCACACCATAATCCATTATACTTCACAACATAAGCATTAGACATCACAACATGCCGTTAGATTTCGCAACATAAGCACTAGACTTCACATCACAACCGCAAGACATCATAATACGCCGTTAGACATCACACCATAATGATTACACATCACAGCACAATCATTAGACATCACAACACAACCGTAAGACATCACAACACGCCGTTAGATAGCTCAATCCCTGTACAGGCATATCTAACTCATCATTGCACAAGGAAAAAGAACTTCACTAAAAAGTCGACAGGGTCGACTTCATTTAACCCGGTTTTATCCCATGTAGCTCAATCTCTTTTCGCAGCGAACTGCCGAAAGCGTCATGCAAAGCACGAACCCTTTAGCTCCAGCGACGACCCCATGAGTCTCTGAAAAAATGCACTCGTGAACCGAAAGACGCGGCTCGGAATCGAACCCACAACCTTCGGAGCCCGATTTAGATGGCTTGACCACTTCGCCAAGGTGACTCCCATTTTATAAACATCTAGCTCAATCATTGTACAAGGAAATCTAGCTCAATCCCTGTACGAAGACATCTAGCTCACATATCACATCAACTTTATTAGGGTCACAAATTGGGCGCGCAGGCCCGTCTTACATTACGGCCCTTTCAATCACTCGTCTTTCGTTCATCAAGAGCATTATACATTTACATAGGAAGAAAAATAAACATTGTGAAATGAATGTTGTAAACATAAACAAGGCTAATTACCATGTTATGAAGCCCATCTCCCACCTATCCATACATCACCCCACCCACACAACCCCACCTACCCACACACACGCGCACCAAAGGACACATAAACACCCCCACCTACCCACACACACGCACACCAAGGGACACATACATACCCCACCAACCGACCCATCCCCCTCCCACACATCCCCCACCCACACACACTGCCCTAACCTGATCCCCCACCAACCAACACATCCCACGCCCATCCACATCTTAACCCACACATCCTCTCCCCACCCACACCTCAAACCACCCATCCCTTAGCCACATCTCCATCGACAACATATTCCCCACCCATGCACACAATCCCCCACCAACCCACACATCGCACATTCACTCACACATCCCCGAACCATACACACACATCCCCACCAACTGACATGTCCATACCCCCCCCCCCACCCACCTCCCTAACCATCCATACATCCCCAATCCAAACACACACACACACACACACACATCCCACCACCCACACATACAACTTCCACCCACCCACACGTGCCTTAACCTAAACCCCCACCATGCAATCCCCCACCCGCACATCACATACACACCCTACCACGCACTATTCCCAACCCACGCACCACACACACACATATCCCTCACCAACACATCCCCACTTACACACCACACACATATCCCCACCCAGATACCACACAATATTCCCACCCACACCCACACAGATACCCTTACCCATCCACCCCACATACCCCCACTCACACACCACAAAAGTCCCCCACCCACACACACATACCTCACTCACACAATATCCCCAACCAACACACCATACACCTCTCCCCACCCACACACGCATTCCCTACCCGTCCACCAAACACACTCACTCACGCATACATCCTCCACTACGCACTCACACACCCCCACCCAGGCATACATCCTCCACTACGCACTCACACACCCCCACCCACCCACCCCCAACCAAACATCTCTCGATCACAATACCCCTACCCACACACATCCTCCACCCACTCACACATCCCACCCCGACACATACAACTCCCTTACCCACCTACACATCCCTAAGCCACTCACACACCCCCACCCACACATTCCTCATCCACACACACACATCTCCCACCCACACACCCCCGCATACTTCCCCCAACCACCACAATCCCCTATTCACCCACACATATACCCCACCCATACGCACATTCCTCGCACCCATCACACACATCCCCCACACCACACACTATCCTCCACCCATACCACCACAAACATACCCTCCACCCACACATCATTCACACATCCCCCACCAACACACCGCACACATATCTCAAACCCACACACCATACACTTCTCCCCACCCGCCCTTGCATCCACAATCCACCCAACACAATCCCCTGTCCACACAACCCCGCCTCCCAAACATACTTCCTCAAACCATCCACACCTCTCCACCCACATAAACACACATCCCCCGCATCCGTCCCATACACATATCCTCCACCCATACACACATCCCCCACACCCATTCCAACACCCCTACTTTCACCCCCACACATCCATCCACACATCCCACCAACACCCACAAATATCACTACCCACCAAAACCCACACACCCCAACCCATCCAAACACATACCCCCACCCACACACCCCCACCCACACTTATCCCCACTCACACACATCCTCCACATACAGTCACACTTCCTCACATCTAGACACATACAAAATGTCTCACGTTAGTATTGAAACTAGTATGAAAAAACTCCAACACTTTACTCACATACATACACTGACACTTGTCATGAGCAGTCTCATAAAAATGTTAAACATGGAGAAAAATGTGTACATAAAATGTATGTGACGTAAAAATAGTGATGCTCTCTCTCTCTCTCTCTCTCTCTCTCTCTCTCTCTCTCTCTCTCTCTCTCTCTCTCTCACACACACACACACACACACACACACACACACACACATTCACTCTCCTGCTCATTCTTTCACTCTCACGCTCACTCGTTCTGTCTCTCATTCACACTCACTGACTCTCTCACTCAAACTACAGTGATGAACATGAGTTTATATTATGCATGATAAAATCAAATGGTATTTAACTGATAATATGACAGATGAGAATACACAAACATATGGATTCGCGTGTTACATAACATGCGTGTTACATGACATGCATCTGCTCAGCTCTCTCTCTCTCTCTCTCTCTCTCTCTCTCTCTCTCTCTCTCTCTCTCTCTCTCTCTCTGTATTCTTTCATATACACACACTCACACGCATGCGCACGCTCACACACACACACACACTAACACATCAACTCTCCCACTGTCTCACTCTCTAACACACAATCCTACACACACACACACACACACACACTCACTCTCTTAATCACACATACATGTACACATGAACGCATGCACGCACGCACACACTCCCTCACTCACTCTCACACATACGAATGCATGCAATGACACATTCCCCCACCATTTCTCGCTCAATCACTCTCTCCACACACACGCATGCACACACGCATTCACACTCTCCCTCTCTATGACACCCACTCTCTCTCTCTCTCTCTCTCTCTCTCTCTCTCTCTCTCTCTCTCTCTCTCTCTTCGCTCCCACACGCACACACATATATAGTGAACAATTATAATGAACAATTATACTGGACAATTATACCAGTAAATGAATTATGGTGGCATATAGTCGGTATGGATTAAGTATTGAAAGAGTTTTCGGTTAAATGTGTAGGGACTCATTGGAGTTTTCAGATCTGGAGGCAGATGATTCCATAAGTGAGCACCAGAATAGGCAAAACATGTTTTGTATAGGTCCAATCTAGGCTTTGAGACATGTAACAAATTTAGGCGCTTGCTGTTCATTGCATTAGATTGAATCAGCGGCAGAAGATACTATGGGGTATTTTGAGATATAATTTTATTCACTAATTTGGATTTGTTGAAAAGGAAGCGCTTTTGTAGTGGTAGAAGTCTTAGATGACTGTACAAATTATTACTTTCAACGTGCTTTATGCCAGAAACCAGACGAATAGCGCGGTTTTGTAGAGAACATAGTCGTTTTAAATTAGATTTAGGGCAACCATCCCAAACTGTGGAACAGTAATCGAGATGTGATTGGATATAGCATGTATAGAATATTTTTCGTGTGCATTCGTCCAGGAAGTGATGAATTTTAGCAAGTTGGTAAACTTTTTGTGCTATTTTCTTGGTAAGAGCGTGAACATGAGAGCTCCAGTTCAAATGGCTGTCTATTAAAAGCCCTAGTGTTTTATGTTCAGTCACATTAACTATAGGTAACGTGCCCATGCGGAGTTCGAGCGGTGATCCAGTTATGGCTAGTGTCTGTAGTTTTTGTCTGGTCGTTATTAGCATGGATTTGGTTTTGCCGATGTTAATTTGCATGCGGTTTTCATTGCTCCATCTAGTAAGATTATCAAGTTCCTTTTGTAAAGAATTCTCTAATTCACTACGGTTTTCTTGACTAGTATATATAGTACAGTCGTCTGCAAATAGATCACAAGTTGTATTGATATATAAAGGAAGATCATTAATATAAACTGCAAAAAGCAGCGGACCTAGTATTGAGCCCTGAGGCACACCAATATTAAGCTGTGTGGGTCTTGATAGACAGTTGTTGAAGGACACGACTTGTTGTCTGTCCGATAGAAATGACGTAATTATGTTCACCATGTTGGTGCTTGTCTTCATTTGCTTTAGTTTTCTAATTAAAATATCGTGATCTACCATATCAAAAGCTTTTTTAAAGTCTACAAATACCGCTCCACAAATTCTACCGTTGTTGATGTTTAAGTGCCAGTTATCGGTCATTTTTGTTAGAGCACTATGGCAAGAATATTTAGGTCGAAACCCAGATTGACTGTTAATTATTAGATCGTTGTTAATTAAATGGTGTAACGTTATTTTATGAATGTGTTTTTCTAGTGGTTTTGATAGCGACGATAATAAGGAAATAGGTCTATAATTACCCAAAACGCTATTATCGATTGAGCCATTTTTAATTAGCGGAAACACTTTAGCAATTTTAAAAGCAGATGGAAAGTAGTTTTTGGCCAGGCACTGGTTATATATGAACGTTAAGGACTCACTAATGACTGGTGCAGCACAACGAAGAATTCTATTACTGATACCATCTAGGCCGTGTGAGTTTGTTGATTTGAGGTTCAAGAGATATTTATAAACGTCTGCAACAGACATTAAAGGAATCTCATCGGGAATATTTCTGGTGCACTTCTCCTCACAGAATGATGCCAGTGAACTTAAATTACACGATGAGTCTGGTATTGAAGACTTTAGATTCTCTAATTCTGATTGAAAGAACCAACTGAATTCATCGCATGTTATAGAATTTGGTATTGCTGATTCTGTAGGGCGTTTCTTATTGGTTAGCAAGTTAATAGCCTTCCATATATTTGTACTGTTTGAATTATCTACAATCACATTTGTAAAATAATCTTTTTTTTATCCTACGAATTTCATATTTAACTTTATTCCTTAGTCTGCGGTAATTGATGAAGTCTTTATTTTTGTGTGCTGTATCTCGCTCTCTCATGATTTCCAGCACTTCTCTAGTGACCCATGGGGATTTATGTTGATTTTTGACTCGAACTTCTTTGATTGGCACGTGTTTATCGAACACATTGTAGACTGTCTTCGTCCAGAAAGCTAATGCATCGTCCGGGTCAGATAGAAAGACATCTAGCTCAATCCCTGTACAAAGACATCTAGCTCAATCCATGTACAAGGATATTTAGCTCTATGTTTATATATATATATATAGCTCTATGTTTATATATATATGTCTATGATTGTACTGGATGTACAAAGACATCCAGTACAATCCCTGTGCAAGGACATCTAACTCAACCTCGTGGACCACCCGAATACTTTCTCTTGAAGCTAAGTGGTGAACTGAGTGACTCACCTCACAGACAGGTGTGACTTACTTCACGGACACGTGTGACTTATCTGCACAGACAGATGTGACTTCCCTACACAGACAGGTGTAACTTACCCAAACAGACATGAGCGACTTACCCACACAGACTACTTGTGCCACGTTGCTGGCGAACGATGCCAGGTAGCTGTAGTTGGGCACCACGAAGTTGTAGGGCACCCTGGAGGCCAGCCCAGTCAAGGAGATGCTGTCCGCGGTGGGCTGGATGCCCAGGGTGAAGATGTTGATTCCCTGAGCTTTGAGCTGATTGGCTACTTTAAATGCTGAAACAGTGTTTGAAAATGAGGTCAATTGGAGGGATCTGACCATCAGTGTAAGAGGAGATAGTGTATAAAGCTTCAGCGAGATACCAGGTCAGCTTACTCACTGGACACCACATCTGATCAAACTACACACTGGACATCATAGGTGGTCAGTTTAAACACTGGACATCACGCCTGGTCAACTTACACACTGGACATCACATCCTATAAAATTACACACTAGTCATCACATCTGGTAAACTTACAAACTGGACATCACAGCTGATCAATTTACATACTGGACATCACACCTGATCAACGTACACACTAGACATCACAACTGGTCAACTTACACACTGGACATCACACCTGGTCAACTTACACACTGGACATCACAACTGGTCAACTTACACACTGGACATCACACCTGGTCAACGTACACACTGGACATCACAGGTGGTAAGTTTACACACTGGACATCACAGCTGGTCATCTTACAACCACTAACAGAAACATGCTTATTGTCCATACTTCACATTCATACACAATTCAACATTCAATGCTTGTTAAATATCGATATTTTTCTTCTCAGTCCACGATAGTCTTAGATAATTTTCGTAACATGTGAGCTCAAAGGCTGCAATGTTCTTGTTTACTGATTGGGAAATGATCTGACGGTCAGTCGGGCTGTGTGGATTGCAGGTGGGCTGTAGCTCTGCTCACACCTGTCGCTAGTGAGTCTTCTGGAGCAGATGTACATGCCCTTATGTCTGTGAGGATGTTCTCTGCACGCCGTGACATACCCGCCCCATGCCCAGCCCGGGGTGGAAAAGCCTTTTATATGGTGTATTTTGAATGACTGTGCAGTGTTTGGAAATATTGCCGTTCCAAGTTTTGTATTCACAGTCTGTAAAGTTCAAGCAACATAATAGATAAATACAAAATTTAGATTGGCAATATTTTCAAACACTGCACAGTCATTAAAAATGCACCCTGTACTTCTTACACTTACACTCTCTGGTTATTCCCTGGTTATGATATCTTATCTAATTGTTCGCCTACATGTAGGAGACCAAGCATCAAGTAGTTTGTTCGCAGTGCAGTTACGTAAGTACAAACTTGAGATACAACTGAAGGAAAATACGTCCTTTCATAAATATCATTACCAAGGCAAGAGTTTTAACCAGAGGCAACTGTCAGTTGTTTCCGGGTCAAGACGTCTCAGGGATCGACCCCGGCTGATAACATGAGGACAAGGTCTAGATGGCAATTTTTTGGGAATGCAAAGATAGCAGCGCTCATTATTCCATAATCTAATATATGTGAAGGAATCACCTTCATGTTTTGTGGACATTGTCTGTCCTAGGATGCCATACTGTTGACCTGTGAAGTTGTGTAGAATGTCACTCACCTGCGTCAGGGTCGGCGGACTCCCTGTCGGTGATCAAGATCACAGCTTTCCTGGATGCTTCTCGACCCCCGTAAGCTGGTGTGAACAAGTTCAAGGCCGACTGCAGTGCCAGATGTGTATTACTGGAGCCGTTGGCGACGAAAGGAACATTGAGCAAAGTCTGAGGAATTAGGTCAGTAGCCAAGTTGTAGTTCCACACAATAATAATTGGACATCAGGGCAGAAAACTATTGTTGTACATCCACACAATAATAAATTAACATGAGATCAGTAGACTATTGTTGTATTTCCACACAATAATAAATGAACAAGCGGACAGTGGAGTATTGTTGTACTTTCACACAATAATAAATGAACATGCTGTCAGTATCATGCGGTGAGGTATCGGTTTCAACCCCTACATCGGTCAATATTACTACAATGTTGACTTCTCGTCCTTAACTTGGGGACGTAAATTACAAGCACCTCAGAAGTAGGAGTGGACTCGCCTGACGGCGAGTGGCACTGTTAATAGGGAAAGCTAATCCACACGCAATCATCAGACCGGTGCACGCTCCAGTCAGAGCAAGTACTATGTGCACTAGCACGTGCGTGAACTACACTTGAGGTCAAAGCTAGCAAACAAGATACAAGGCACGTGATTACAACAACAGCGTGTGTGTACCTGGTATATCTGGTCAAGTGAGGACAACAATAGCGTGTGTGTATCTGGTATATCTGGTCAAGTGAGGCCGTCAAGTGAGGACAACAATAGCGTGTGTGTACCTGGTATATCTGGTCAAGTGAGGCCGTCAAGTGAGGACAACAATAGCGTGTGTGTACCTGCTATATCTGGTCAAGTGAGGCCGTCAAGTGAGGCCGTCAAGTGAGGACAACAATAGCGTGTGTGTACCTGGTATATCTGGTCAAGTGAGGCCGTCAAGTGAGGACAACAATAGCGTGTGTGTACCTGGTATATCTGGTCAAGTGAGGCCGTCAAGTGAGGACAACAATAGCGTGTGTGTACCTGGTATATCTGGTCAATTGAGGCCGTCAAGTGAGGACAACAATAGCGTGTGTGTACCTGGTATATCTGGTCAAGTGAGGCCGTCAAGTGAGGACAACAATAGCGTGTGTGTACCTGGTATATCTGGTCAAGTGAGGCCGTCAAGTGAGGACAACAATAGCGTGTGTGTACCTGGTATATCTGGTCAAGTGGGGCCGTCAAGTGAGTAAAACAATAGCGTGTGTGTACCTGGTATATCTGGTCAAGTGAGGCCGTCAAGTGAGGACAACAACAGCGTGTGTGTACCTGGTATATCTGGTCAAGAGAGGCCGTCAAGTGAGGACAACAACAGCGTGTGTGTACCTGGTATATCTGGTCAAGAGAGGCCGTCAAGTGAGGAAAACAACAGCGTGTGTGTACCTGGTATATCTGGTCAAGTGGGGCCGTCAAGTGAGTAAAACAATAGCGTGTGTGTACCTGGTATATCTGGTCAAGAGAGGCCGTCAAGTGAGGACAACAACAGCGTGTGTGTACCTGGTATATCTGGTCAAGAGAGGCCGTCAAGTGAGGAAAACAACAGCGTGTGTGTACCTGGTATATCTGGTCAAGTGAGGCCGTCAAGTGAGGACAACAACAGCGTGTGTGTACCTGGTATATCTGGTCAAGAGAGGCGGTCAGGTTGAACACCTGTTGTGGGCTTGTGCTGTAAGTCTCCAGAGCCACTTTGGTGCTGGTCTCTCCCAGGGTGAAGCCGCGGACCAGGTTGCCAACAAACTCAAAGTTCCGCTCGAAGATGTCCTGCCCGATGTCGCTGGAGGCATCCACCAGTACGACCAGGTCCAACTCTCCCTGGTCGCTGCAGGGTGGGTCTGAAACAAACAAAACTCAGGAGACCTTGGTCGAATCCACACAACTGTTCAACGAAGTACAAAGTAGAAATTGGAGACTTCCTAGCATCGGTCACAGGCATTGAGCCACGAGCAGCGGAAGTGTAGTGGCCGGACGATCGCCTGTCATCCTGGAGGACTGCGTTCCAGTCCCAATAAAGCAGATTTTACACACTGACCCTGGCTGTCAGCTCGAGCCAGCCTAAAACGGGTACCAAGATACGCCTTGGGACGTGAAGGTGGCGGGGTGGTGCTGACTGCATTCACCCACCGTGTGCCGAGTCGTCTCTGAACACCTGGCTGCAGCACCATATACCACAGGCACCTGAGGCGTTAAACAGTTCGTGGACCCACTTGGAGGATGGGTCAGAGTGCACTGCGCCCGTAGGCATAGAGAAGACACTAGTCAAGGGAGGGTCTTCAACATGGCACCTGGTCCAGGTGGGGTCTTCAACATGGCACCTAGTCCAGGTGGGGTCTTCACATGGCACCTAGTCCAGGTGGGGTCTTCAACATGGCACCTAGTCCAGGTGGGGTCTTCAACATGGCACCTAGTCCAGGTGGGGTCTTCAATATGGCACCTAGTCCAGGTGGGGTCTCCAACATGGCACCTAGTCCAGGTGGGGTCTTCAACATGGCACCTAGTCCAGGTGGGGTCTTCAACATGGCACCTAGAGCCGACAGACTGTTGTCTTGTCTGTCAATCATCTGGCATGTGTCTGTCCTGTCATGTTGTTGGTATCATGTTGATGAGACACAATCAGTTGATATCATGTTGGTCAGATACAATGAGCTGGCATCATGTTGATGGACATGACAACGTTGTATCTAGATAATATGTAACTTGTATGTAAATAATGGGTCAGTTGTATCTAGATAATATGTAACTTGTATGTAAATAATGGGTCAGTTGTATCTAGATAATATGTGAGTTATATCTACTAATATGTAAGTTGTATGAAGATAATATATAAGTTGTATGACGGTAATATGTAAGTTGTATCTAGATAATACGTCAGTTCTATCTAGATAATTTGGCATTACAACAAACTTACATTCTGAGGAGATATTTTCAAAGGACAACACACTGCTTACCTGGGTAGATGGGAACTGGAAATAAAGAAAACACACGACTCGTTAAAACAAAGAGGATATCGGCAAGGGATTGACATAACGTAGTAAATAGAAATGTTCATTTCAAATGATACGGTGCACTTATGCACAAATATAAGCAAGATTGTGTTGATTCACATGTTTTAGAATATTTCCATTTATTTGTGTATTACATTGTGGTATTTCCGTATTCTTAGTGACGGCCATAATCTGTGTCTTCTTACAATTTAATTCTAACCCTCGTTGTTCACTGCGTGTAACAACCGCATCTACTAAATATTGCAGATCCTGCTCATTGTCTGCAATCAATACTGCATCATCCGCATATCTAACGTTATAGATGTTACGTCCCCCAATGATGATTCCTTTCATATGTTCTACATTTCTGAAAATAGTTTCACTGCACACAGATCTGGAGACATTACACATCCCTGTCTCACACCTCTCTAAATAGGCTGATACTGACCTACTTCATGATCAATCTTTATGGTAGTATATGACATGCCGATTAACGTGGGCGGTCAAGGTGTGCCCACTCACACGATCACCAGTCATGGCTCAGGTTTGTTATTATTGTTTCGATTATACCAAGTGGAATGTCACCCAGTATGTATCTATTCGCCTGCTCTTTGCTATTGTCCCATCAATTGTCACTAGACTGTTTAATGTTTTCCTCCTCAAAACTGCTAAAACAATCTTCACCTTCTACATCTAGTTTCTCTAAACAATGAAAAGTGTTCATTTATTTTTTCAACTCTGGCTCATTTGATTTGCTCCCCGTCAATTCTATTCTTTGTCTTTTCCACAGAAGCCACATGTTCAAGCCATTAGATGTTTCTCAGCTTGTCTGTTATTGTCCATGTTGTAAATCCTTATAACTGTATAGATTCTAGTGTCATAATACTGTTCCACGTGTTCTCAACATGCAGTCTCACTTTTGGAAAGTATCTAAAGGCGGTTTTACAGATGAACACAATGTTATTAAATTCAAATAACACTCTGCCACCTAGCGAATGCACTGACGCGTAAAATGGCAATATACGTGACGGCCAGATAAAAACATTGAAAGGTCAGATTTACATCAAAGAAACATAGACAAATAATGAGAGGTTAGATTCACGTTGAAGAAACACAGATAAGCAAAAGATCAGATTCATGTTGAAGACAGAAACACAATGAGAGGTCAGATTCACGTTGAAGAAATAGACAAACAATGAGAGGTCAGATTCCGTTGAAGAAATAGATAAACAATTAGAGGTCAGCTTCACATTGAAGAAACGCAAACAATAAGAGGTCATATTTACATTGAAAAAAAAAACACAAACTATGAGAGATCAGATTCACACTGAAGAAACACATACAAGGAAGAGGTCAGATTCACATTGAAGAAACACATACAAGGGAGAGGTCAGATTCACATTGAAGAAACACATACAAGCGAGAGGTCAGATTCACATTGAAGAAACACATACAAGCGAGAGGTCAGATTCACATTGAAGAAACACATACAAGCGAGAGGTCAGATTCACGTTGAAGAAACAAACTAAATGGATGTGCACTTTACCTTCGCAAACGTGTTGAGTGATGAGGCTACGAATGGAGTCGAGGGCGGCGAAGTTCTTCACACTGAAGACGCTGCTGGGACTGCCAGCGATGCCCTGCAGCTCAATCTGGTTGAGGACGCCCACGCCGATGGCTAGAATGGTCACATTCTGTCTCCTGAGGTCGGCGGCCGCGAGCAGGGCTGTGGGAGGTGAACAGCCACGATCTTACACATGTGCCAAACATAACTTGCCGTATGTGTTATACAATTATTGTATATTACTATTAGCATGTTATATGTTATTATATCATATATGATTATGCTATGTTATTTTTGTTTTTCGCATATCCTTTACAGGACATCGCTGTCAACACCAGAATTTTACCGCTGTTGTTGATTTCTTGGTAAGATTACGCTCAGTAGTTTGCTATTGTTTTCTGGGCGACCGGCTCACGTATCCCGTAAGTCACCAACGCGGCGAGAACCTTCTACCAATTCTCGCGCGCTGCGTTGCCCTAAGTGGATAAACGGGATAACGGAGAAAGTCGTTTTATTCCCTAGGCCAGGGAGACCGGCTATGTTACGTTACGTTACGTTATATCATATTATTTTACATTACATTACATTATATTATGTTATATGTGTTTTGAAGGTTGCATGTCATGTGCAGTATGTTGTGTTCAACCCGAGGTTTAATCTCCATGCAATGTTATGCTCGGCAGTTTGCCATTGCTTTCTGAAGAAGAAGTCGACGTTTGCTGCCGGTGTACGGAATACACCCACTAAATTATAAGACATGATATTACACTGTATGTAACATATACCCTATTCACATCCAGGCCGCCCGTCTTTTCCAGAATAGGGTTCTCAACATGACCAGGCGACTGTGACCAGTTCCCTCCCTCATGTATTAACATGCCAAGGGTGTTTTTAACGTTCTATGTCCATGGTCCCGTTGGAAGGTCCAGGTTCAAATCCTGACCTGGCAAGGCTACTCTGATTTATTTTGAGGAAATCGTATTTTAATTTCCAGAAGGTTCTATTTATCAGTGATTTGCCCCCCCCCCCCCCCCCCATGTTACATCTTGAAGAATGAAAGAACCCATGCTTTTGTTTGTCTGCGGTCATTGATCGTTTGCCTCTATCATTTGTCTCTATCATTTGTCTCTATCATGTGTCTCTATCATGTGTCTCTATCATTTGTCTCTATCATTTGTCCCTATCATGTGTCTTCATAAATTGTCTCTATCATGTGTCTCTATCATTTATCTCTATCATTTGCTCCATCACTTGTCTATATCATTTGTCAGTATCACTTGCTCTATCGTGTGTCTCTGTGATTTGTCTCTATCAATTGTCTCTATAAATTGTCTCTATCAATTAATCACAAAAGATACATACTTGTATCATTCACAATATGTCATGCTATCCTGTTAGTGCCTATCAAGTGTGCGAAATATAAGGGGCGTTCATTTGAAATCCGTTCGTGCCGCACCGCGCGTAATTGCGTACGTTAAAGATGATCATGTCATAGTCATGTGATAAGTACTGACCGATGAATAAAAGAGCACGTGCTTATCGTCCCATGGTGCAAATGTTCTGTTTCTGACCGTTTAGAAAATGGCCGGGTTTATCCAAAATCCGTCCAAAGAAGCTCAAAGAGCGGTGATTCAGTTTCTTTCATTTGAAGGATGTCGACCAGTGGACATTCATGGAAGAATGCAGGCAGCGTACGGTAACAAATGTGTGTCTAAGACAACAGTGACAGACTGGGCACGAATGTTTCGGAAAGGACGTCAGTTCACGACAGATCTTCGACGGCCGGGTCAAGCGCATATTGTTGCAACAGAAAAAACCAGCGCCAAAATTAATGCAGCATTACATATGTACCGTTGTCGAAGCATACGTTCGCTAGCGAAAGAATTTGGTGTGTCAATTGGGACAATTCAAAGTGTCGTTCGTAAGAAACTGCAAATATCGGAAGGGTGTGTTCACAGTGGATACCACGGATGTCGACCGACCACCAAAAAGAGGAACGCATAGTATGGTGTTTGAACCACTTGCTGCGTTACAGAGTGGAGGGTGATGCATTTCTCTTCCGCATAGTGGCAGGAGATGAATCCTGGTGTCACCACTTTGAGCCGAGCAGCAAAAGAAAGAGCATGCAATGGAAGCATGATGTTTCACCAAAAGCCAACAAATTAAACTTACAGGTTTCCGCTGGTAAGTTTATACTGAGCGCATTTTTTTTTTTTACCATGAAGGGCTATTGTTGGCAGATTTTAAAGAACCTGGTGTCAACATCAACTCTACCCACTACTTGCAAACAGTAGACAAGCTGCAAAAAGCCATCAAGAATAAACGACCCGGCATGCTTTCTCGCAGTGTGAGTTTGTTGCACGATAACACACACTGTGTGTGTGTGTGTGTGCGCGCGCGCGTGCGTGTGTGCGTGCGTGCGTGCGTGCGTGATATACATGCTGCCAGTAACATAAAATGTACATAACGATCATTTTCTGACCCCATGCCTTTTAGCGCAGACGACCACGCTCCTGCACATCGTCTGTCTCGCATCTGTGTTCCTGATACAACGCCGCAGAGACCGGCTGTTCTGGCACTATGTTTATAGTTTCATGTCATGATAATTTGTGTCCCAGCAGGCTCTTGCCATTGGCTGGACTGAGATCAAGGAGACGAGAAGACGATACTTACTTTTGGGGATGTTTTGTGACTGCCCGCCAGTGATAACGATACTTACTTTTGGTGATGTTTTGTGACTGCCCGCCAGTGATGACTGTACTTACTTTTGGTGATGTTCTGTGAATTCCCGTCAGTAATGACGATCAGAACCTTGGGCACGCCCGACCGGGCTCCGATCTGAGGTGACGTCAGGTAACCTTCACGGTTGATGGCGTTCAGGGCGTCGTAGGTGTAGGTGAGTTCGCGTAGCTGGGTGGTGTTGAGTACAGCCTGGGTACAGTCCAATCATGACAGATTACACACACAGTTAGATGTTTCTGTACAAGCATAGTTGACAGGAGGCGGACTGAGAGAGAAAGGGCATTAATCTTTCACATTAACATGAACCACATAGATGTGAACATAGACACAGTGTGAATAACCACATAGTTGTGAAAATAGACACAGTGTGAATAAACACATAATCGTGAACATAGACACAGTGTGAATAACCACATAGTTGTGAACATAGACACAGTGTGAATAAACACATAATCGTGAACATAGACAGTGTGATTAACCACATAGTCGTGAACATAGACAGTGTGAATAACCACATAGTTGTCAACATAGACAGTGTGAATAATCACATAGTTGTGAACATAGACACAGTGTGAATAACCACATAGTTGTGAACATAGACACAGTGTGAATAAACACATAATCGTGAACATAGACAGTGTGAATAACCACATAGTTGTCAACATAGACAGTGTGAATAAACACATAATCGTGAACATAGACACAGTGTGAATAACCACATAGTTGTCAACATAGACAGTGTGAATAACCACATAGTTGTCAACATAGACAGTGTGAATAATCACATAGTCGTGAACATAGACACAGTGTGAATAACCACATAGTTGTCAACATAGACAGTGTGAATAACCACATAGTTGTCAACATAGACAGTGTGAATAAACACATAATCGTGAACATAGACACAGTGTGAATAACCACATAGTTGTCAACATAGACAGTGTGAATAATCACATAGTCGTGAACATAGACACAGTGTGAATAACCACATAGTTGTCAACATAGACAGTGTGAATAACCACATAGTTGTCAACATAGACAGTGTGAATAATCACATAGTCGTGAACATAGACACAGTGTGAATAACCACATAGTTGTCAACATAGACAGTGTGAATAATCACATAGTCGTGAACATAGACACAGTGTGAATAACCACATAGTTGTCAACATAGACAGTGTGAATAACCACATAGTTGTCAACATAGACAGTGTGAATAATCACATAGTCGTGAACATAGACACAGTGTGAATAACCACATAGTTGTCAACATAGACAGTGTGAATAACCACATAGTTGTCAACATAGACAGTGTGAATAAACACATAATCGTGAACATAGACACAGTGTGAATAACCACATAGTTGTCAACATAGACAGTGTGAATAATCACATAGTCGTGAACATAGACACAGTGTGAATAACCACATAGTTGTCAACATAGACAGTGTGAATAACCACATAGTTGTCAACATAGACAGTGTGAATAATCACATAGTCGTGAACATAGACACAGTGTGAATAACCACATAGTTGTCAACATAGACAGTGTGAATAATCACATAGTCGTGAACATAGACACAGTGTGAATAACCACATAGTTGTCAACATAGACAGTGTGAATAACCACATAGTTGTCAACATAGACAGTGTGAATAATCACATAGTCGTGAACATAGACACAGTGTGAATAACCACATAGTTGTCAACATAGACAGTGTGAATAACCACATAGTTGTCAACATAGACAGTGTGAATAATCACATAGCCGTGAACATAGACACAGTGTGAATAACCACATAGTTGTCAACATAGACAGTGTGAATAACCACATAGTTGTCAACATAGACAGTGTGAATAAACACATAATCGTGAACATAGACACAGTGTGAATAACCACATAGTTGTCAACATAGACAGTGTGAATAACCACATAGTTGTCAACATAGACAGTGTGAATAATCACATAGTCGTGAACATAGACAGTGTGTAAATGATGATCCATCCATCAATGGACCTAGTTACCAGGCTCATGCTCAGTCCCTTTTTCTTCCAGAACGCTGATACTTCCTGCTGTAAACAAATCACTCCAATTATCTGCTATATTAGATCATGTTGAAGAAGAGATGTCTTACCAACACAGGCCATCCACACTTATTTCAGCAATGAATCTTCCAGGAACACCGTTTAGTGTATTTGCCACAGAGACATTTTTAATTAGATATAACACAGACATTTTGCACAACATTTCAATTGGGAGAGATGGGGGGAATACATGTGCTTGCATATACATTACTCATGACTTATGAATGATCTATGAAATGTATCCATTGATTTTGTGAACCATGTTTATTCTTTACTCCATATTTCCAACCCAATTTTAAAGTTCTTTAAACTTGCGAACTTACTTATTCTTCTGTACAAGTTCATTATACTGTCATCACTTTTACTTTGTGTTTAATTACTATTTGGTTAACACAATTTAAATTAGCTGGGAACTAGTAAGGCTGGGTGAGTTCTCATGGGGAACTGATTGTAATTCTTCCATGGTAACCACCCAGGTTCCCAGGTTCCCAGGTTCATCCAGAGGACCCTCATTTTATTCTACACATTGTCCTACTTGGCCATCTTGGAATCATGGGGACTTTTTGGGGCTTTGAGCTAATTGGGTTCTTTTAGGAGGAACACATTTCTGGTGTGTTTAGAGACAAGATATCAAGTAAAGAGGTACAGTGTGGGCTGACGGTGATGTTATGGATCTGTCATACCATACGATACCAAGAGTAGGGTACAATCTCTGAGGTAAGGATTAGTACGCTCATCTCTGCAGAATAAGAAGGAAAGCAATTAGTAAATCAACATGAATACAGTTTGTTGATAGATTTGCAGAAGGGCTTGCGAACGCGGTTTGTGAGCCCGTTTACCCGGGTTCGAAACACAGCGGTGCTGGTTTTTTAGAAAAAGGTATAGGAGCCGGTCGTTCAGAAAGCAATGGCAAACTACTGAACGTACAATTTGCCCAGGAATCACGAACAGCGAAAAATGCTGCGGTTGACTGCTACGTCCTGTGAAGGACATGCAACTTAATTAATTTCCTAACTTATCCGGGGTTTCCCTAAACCTGCCGAGTTCTCTCTAGTCTAGTTTCACTACCAAGACTATTACACACCATTAGGAATTAGTCCCAGGTATCTAGCTAAAAAGAGTACGGGGGATGCACATTGTGCTACTGATTCTTACCATCTTTACCCCCACCTTACAAGGCTGATGAATTAAGCATCAGGTTTTCGCAGTAGCCGCGAACTGCTCTGGTTAGAGTTTTCATTTTGCCCCCGACAGAAGAATACTACACACCTTACCGAGGATTTGAACCCGGGTTTCCCGAAGGATAATCCGGCATTCTAGCTTCTCCTCTCGAAATATACCATATTCTAGAAATGACATACTTCAGAAATGATATACTTCAGAAATGTCTTAAATCAGAATTGACAGACTTCAGAAATAACATACTCCAAATATGACATACTTGAAAAATGACATAGTCCAGAAATGTATTATTTCAGCATTGACATACTTGAGAAATAGTTTATTTCAGACATGACATACTTCAGAAATGTGTTATTTCAGAAATGACATGCTCCAGAAATATTATACTCCAGAAATAACAAACTTGAGAAATGTGCAATATCTTACCTTGGCAAACTCTGCGTGGTCTGTGTACTGGTTCAGGTTAATGAGATGCAGAAACCTTGTGCTGAAGATTCCCAACGACACCTGCACATCCTGTGGTCCCAGGTTGAAGGCCTTGGCCGTGTTTGCAATAAACTGCAACTCCCGACCCCAGCCGATGGAGTTGATGCTGTTGGAGGAGTCGGCCAGGTAGTAGATGTCGGCCACCAGAAAATCCTCGCAGCTGGGAACTGGAAGTAAAGCCACATTGCCTTGAGCAGGTGTACACACGGATATAGGTGAATTCCCTAGACATACGATATTGGGGGTTCAGCGAGGAAATCTTCCATGACATGTTTTCAGCTGCGTGGGAGTTCCGTCATCTGCTTGATCATTTACTGCTGGCTTGTCACGATGGTGCGGTGACTGCAGCCCCAGTAGCTGTGGATACTCTTCGTCCTCTGCCTTTTAACGTCCCCCATCCCCCATTAGGGCAGAAGTCCTCAAGCACCCACGCCAAGTCATCCTGTCTAATACTGTCCCCACTAGCTCCCTCAATGCCCTCCCTCCATGACACCTTCTATGTCCTCCCTCAATGCCCTCTCTCCATTTCACCTTCTATGTCCTCCCTTAATGTCCTCTCATAGCGTCCTCCTTCCATGTTCCCTCAATATGATTCACCTCTCTCTCTGAAATTCTCCTCTCCGTGTGTTTTAGGACTTTAGCTATTTCGTTTGCCTTGTGTGGTCAGACAAGAGAGTGTCTAATTATATTGTCCGCAAGGAGTCTCTGTGTGTGTCCTATCTTGTGTGTTCAGACAAGAGAGTGTCTAGTTATATTGTCCCCAAGTTGTCTCTGTGTGTGTCCTATCTTGTGTGGTCAGACAAGAGAGTGTCTAGTTATATTGTCCCCAAGTTGTCTCTCTGTGTGTCCTATCTTGTGTGGTCAGACAAGAGAGTGTCTAGTTATATTGTCCCCAAGTTGACTCTGTGTGTGTCCTATCTTGTGTGTTCAGACAAGAGAGTGTCTAGTTATATTGTCCCCAAGTTGTCTCTGTGTGTGTCCTATCTTGTGTGGTCAGACAAGAGAGTGTCTAGTTATATTGTCCCCAAGTTGTCTCTGTGTGTGTCCTATCTTGTGTGGTCAGACAAGAGAGTGTCTAGTTATATTGTCCCCAAGTTGTCTCTGTGTGTGTCCTATCTTGTGTGGTCAGACAAGAGAGTGTCTAGTTATATTGTCCCCAAGTTGTCTCTCTGTGTGTCCTATCTTGTGTGGTCAGACAAGAGAGTGTCTAGTTATATTGTCCCCAAGTTGTCTCTCTGTGTGTCCTATCTTGTGTGGTCAGACAAAAGAGTGTCTAGTTATATTGTCCCCAAGTTGTCTCTGTGTGTGTCCTATCTTGTGTGGTCAGACAAGAGAGTGTCTAGTTATATTGTCCCCAAGTTGTCTCTCTGTGTGTCCTATCTTGTGTGGTCAGACAAGAGAGTGTCTAGTTTTATTGTCCCCAAGTTGTCTCTGTGTGTGTCCTATCTTGTGTGGTCAGACAAGAGAGTGTCTAGTTATATTGTCCCCAAGTTGTCTCTGTGTGTGTCCTATCTTGTGTGGTCAGACAAGAGAGTGTCTAGTTATATTGTCCCCAAGTTGTCTCTGTGTGTGTCCTATCTTGTATGGTCAGACAAGAGAGTGTCTAGTTATATTGTCCCCAAGTTGTCTCTGTGTGTGTCCTATCTTGTGTGGTCAGACAAGAGAGTGTCTAGTTATATTGTCCCCAAGTTGTCTCTGTGTGTGTCCTATCTTGTGTGGTCAGACAAGAGAGTGTCTAGTTATATTGTCCCCAAGTTGTCTCTGTGTGTGTCCTATCTTGTATGGTCAGACAAGAGAGTGTCTAGTTATATTGTCCCCAAGTTGTCTCTGTGTGTGTCCTATCTTGTGTGGTCAGACAAGAGAGTGTCTAGTTATATTGTCCCCAAGTTGTATCTGTGTGTGTCCTATCCAGTGTCTTTTCCTCACCTCTTGGTTTACTGCGATTTATTTAGTAAGCTCGAGATGGGCGATTCTCTCACACCGTTGTATTCCCACTGTAGAGGCACCAGCTATTGAATATTTATGGTATATGAGTAATTTCTGAAGTTGTTACCCGTGGTTCTGATTCATACAGCTGTGGTATATGAGTCATTTCTGTAGTTTTCGCCCGTGTTTCTGTCCCACACAGCTGTGGTATATGAATCATTTCTGTAGTTCTTGCCCGTATATCTAACCCTTATAGCTGTGGTTTATGAGTAATTTCTGTAGTTGTTTCCCGTGTTTCTGATTCATACAGCAGTGCTAATTTAACTTGGAATTACACATTCTCAATTTGGTGCTAGGTTTAACTTGCTTTTACTTCTGCACATGTCCAAGTCCCCTGAAAGTTCTTCTTGCTTTTTGTATCCTAGTATATTATCTCTATCTCTTCCGTGTGTTTTGTCGACAGTGCTTCCCAAACAGTTGCGTGATTCCGCCTCTTGAAGGAGGGTAGGGGGTATCTAAGAGAGGACGGGTTGTTATTGTAGTGAATATACGTGATGTATGGAAGCAACCGTGGGATAGAAGAGTGCAAGAGGAAGACAAGGTTACATATGGGTGGACAATATCAAGCGATGGACTAGATGGCGCATTTATGAGTGCCGAAACAGGGCATAGGGTGTTGGAGACTCATTGCGAAGATGACACCTGAGTATTATGATTTAGTGCTTTACTTTAATGGCGATAGAGTAGACACATTATGGACCATCCTTGAAGACTACGGGATAGAAGGGCAACTGCTAGAAAACATCATAGTCATGTACCACTCGAGCCAAAGCGCAGTAAGAACACAAGAAGGTATATCAGATATGTTCACAGTCAATACAGGAGTGAGGCAGGGTTGTGTGCTCTCTCCCCTGCTACAGGAAGGTATATCAGATATGTTCACAGTCAATACAGGAGTGAGGCAGGGTTGTGTGCTCTCTCCCCTGCTACAGGAAGGTATATCAGATATGTTCACAGTCAACACAGGAGTGAGGCAGGGATGTGTGCTCTCTCCCCTGCTACAGGAAGGTATATCAGATATGTTCACAGTCAATACAGGAGTGAGACAGGGATGTGTGCTCTCTCCCCTGCTACAGGAAGGTATATCAGATATGTTCACAGTCAATACAGGAGTGAGACAGGGATGTGTGCTCTCTCCCCTGCTACAGGAAGGTATATCAGATATGTTCACAGTCAATACAGGAGTGAGGCAGGGATGTGTGCTCTCTCCCCTACTACAGGAAGGTATATCAGATATGTTCACAGTCAATACAGGAGTGAGGCAGGGATGTGTGCTCTCTCCCCTACTACAGGAAGGTATATCAGATATGTTCACAGTCAATACAGGAGTGAGGCAGGGATGTGTGCTCTCTCCCCTGCTACAGGAAGATATATCAGATATGTTCACAGTCAATACAGGAGTGAGACAGGGATGTGTGCTCTCTCCCCTGCTATTCAATATCTACATGGACAGAATTTCCAAAGAAGCAAGTCTCGACAGACCAGATTCAGAAAATTTAGAACTCTTTACTCCAGATGAAACAACTGACCCACAGGGAATAAATGAACTTCTATTTGCAGACGATCAGTGCCTGTTTTACAACGATGAGGGCAGACTACAAACTCATATTAATAATCTGAGTTCAACCTGCAGCAGATACAATATGAGTATGAACACAGCCAAAACCGAAGTAATGCAAGTTAGCAGATCGCCAGGCCCACTAAGTATACAGATAAATAACACAACACTGAAACAAGTTAAAGAATTCAAATATCTTGGAAGTATGATCACAGAAGATGGCAGATTAGACAGAGAAATTGAAATCAGATGTCAAAAAACTAGTGCACTTACATATCATCTATCACCCTTACTGAAACATCCAAACATACCCATGTCCGCAAAACGACAGATAATAAACAGCATATTCACACCAACCCTATGCTACCAATCTCAAACCTGGACTTTATCCAAATTACACCTTCGCAAAATCAACACCTGCGAAATGAGATGCCTGAGGAGATCTGCCAACTTAACAATCCGAGACCGAGTAAGAAATGCTACTATCAGAAAGATTGTGGGATCAACACCTTGTGCCACATTTATTGAAAGACAGAAGATCAAGTGGTTTGGCCATGTCGTTAGAACGCAACATCAGCAACTACCATCACTGGCCTTACATCAAAGATCATCTGCGACGAGACCACGAGGACGTCCAAGAAGAAAGTGGATTGACGACATCAAAGACATTGTACAACCACACGGAATGACACTATCCAGTGCCGACCACCGGGCGCTGGAGCGCAAATTATTCCTCCCAACGTCGCTTGACGGCAGAAATGGAAGATGATGATGATGATGATGACTTTAGCGTCACCGTCTTTACTCCGTTCACCAAGAGAAGATTGTAGGTGTCGTCACATGTATGAGGTGGCTTATATGTGTGGGATCGGAGATTTTAAGTAACGTCAAGTGTCTAAGATGGGTTACCTTTACACTGTGTGGGATCGGAGGGACTGACGACTGTCCCATTTGTACACGAGCAGACTGGGCCATCCGGGGTGTCTGTGCATGTGTCCTGGCATGGGTTCAGTGGGCTCTCGCAGATGTTGATGCGTCCTGTGGGTGGAGCAGAAACTCGGATTGATACAGCAAATGTTTATCACATAGCTTAATACACCTTGTCACATAACTTAATACACGTTGTCACATAACTTAATACACGTTGTCACATAACTTAATACACGTTGTCACATAACTTAATACACGTTGTCACATAACTTTATACACGTTGTCACATAACTTAATACACGTTGTCACATAACTTAATACAAGTTGTCATGTAACTAACTGTATGTTATCACCTAACTACATACACGTTCCACATAACTAACTGTAGGTTATCACACAATTAATACAGGTTGTTATATAACTAACTGTAGGTTATCACATAACTAAATACAAATTACCACGCAATTAACTACATAAATAAACGTTGTCTCGTAATTAACTACATCAATACAAGTTATCACATAACTAAACACAAGTTATCGCATAACTAAACACAAGGTCTCACATAGCAACGACTGCTGACAATAATACCTGCGTCACACAGGGAGAGGGGAGGGGAAGAGGGGGAGAAGGCGTTCGCGCGCGCGCACACACACACACACACACACACACACACACACAAACACGCACATACATAGAGCTGACTAATATTATCAACTTTATCGACACACGCATGAGCCCTGCAAACATATTTGCATCTGTTCGCATACACTGCCAGTCTCCCTGGCCTAGGAGATAACGTCTTTCTCCGTAATATTGTATATTCTCGTGAGTAACGTAACCTGCGCGAGAATCGTTAGCGGTTCTCGCCGCTTTGATAACTTAAGGGGTATGTGAGCCGGTCACTCAGAAAGCAATGGCAGACTACTGAGCGTAATCTTGTTTAGTACATCAATAGCAGCTGAAAATGCTGATGTTGACTGCAACGTTCTGAAAAGGATATGCCCAAAACACGCGCGCGATCGCACACACACATACACACACACACTCACATACACACACCTAAGCGTGCTGTCGGTGAGGTAACACATGGAAATGACAACATAAGCGTGGCCACGGGATCCGATAGGTCAGCTTGGGTTGTATTTATAACGAGCCACGTGGCTACAGGTAGACAGGTCATTCTAGCATCTGTTTATACATGGCCACGTGGCTACAGGTAGACAGGTCATTCTAGCATCTGTTTATACATGCATACCACGTCATATGTCGCTGATTTGTTGGTGTGCTACAATTGCTGATCTATTGTTACCACGGTTTGCTGCATTCTACACAGCGTGACCACTAGCTGTTATACTCTACACGGAATGATCACTAGCTGTTATACTCTACACAGCGTGACCACTAGCTGTTATACTCTACACAGCGTGACCACTAGCTGTTATACTCTACACAGCGTGACCACTAGCTGTTATACTCTACACGGCATGATCACTACCTGTTATACTCTACACAGCGTGACCACTAGCTGTTATATTCTACACAACGTGACCACTAACTGTTATACTCTACACAACGTGACCACTAGCTGTTATGCACCACACAGTGTAACCACTAGCTGTTATACTCTACAAAGCGTGAATATTAGCTGTTAGACTCTACACAACGTGACCACTAGCTGTTATAGACCACACAGTGTAACCACTAGCTGTTATACTCTACACAGTGTAACCACTAGCTGTTATTCTCTACAGTGTAACTACAAGCTGTTATACTTTACAGTGTAACCACTAGCTGTTATAATCTACACAGCGTGACCACTAGCTGTTATACTCTACAGTGTAACCACTAGCTGTTATACTCGACACATCCTGACTACTATATTGATGACCACTACAGATAAATGCACACTTACCTGTAGTAGATACCGGGGCAGCTGAAACAAGAGATCAGAATAATTAAAATTCATATGTGAAATCAGGATCAGTAAAAATCATGTGTCATATCAGGATAATTACAATGCATGTGTGTTCAAGGCACTTAGAATTCATACCAAACGTTTAAGATATTGTGTAACAGTCTAGGCTACAGACTTTATATCACGGCAATGTAGGTGACATAGGACATAACTAGATAAGTGATGAGACAGAGGAACAGACAATGGACATAGAAAATAACTGTCAGGCCATGATAGTGCCACGTTCTGTGACCCGCACAGGATATCTTCGGCTTGCCATGATAGAGACACGATATGTGAAGCACAGAGAATATATCTTTCATGCTATGATAGAGACACGATATGTGAAGCACAGAGAATATATCTTTCATGCTATGATAGAGCCAAGTTCTGTCAAGTATAGAGAATATATCTCTCATGCCATGATAGAGACACGATATGTGAAGCACAGAGAATATATCTTTCATGCCATGATAGAGACACGATATGTGAAGCACAGAGAATATATCTTTCATGCCATGATAGAGACACGATATGTGAAGCACAGAGAATATATCTTTCATGCTATGATAGAGACACGATATGTGAAGCACAGAGAATATATCTTTCATGCTATGATAGAGACACGATATGTGAAGCACAGAGAATATATCTTTCATGCCATGATAGAGACACGATATGTGAAGCACAGAGAATATATCTTTCATGCCATGATAGAGACACGATATGTGAAGCACAGAGAATATATCTTTCATGCCATGATAGAGACACGATATGTGAAGCACAGAGAATATATCTTTCATGCCATGATAGAGACACGATATGTGAAGCACAGAGAATATATCTTTCATGCCATGATAGAGACACGATATGTGAAGCACAGAGAATATATCTTTCATGCCATGATAGAGACACGATATGTGAAGCACAGAGAATATATCTTTCATGCCATGATAGAGACACGATATGTGAAGCACAGAGAATATATCTTTCATGCTATGATAGAGACACGATATGTGAAGCACAGAGAATATATCTTTCATGCTATGATAGAGACACGATATGTGAAGCACAGAGAATATATCTTTCATGCTATGATAGAGACACGATATGTGAAGCACAGAGAATATATCTTTCATGCTATGATAGAGACACGATATGTGAAGCACAGAGAATATATCTTTCATGCTATGATAGAGACACGATATGTGAAGCACAGAGAATATATCTTTCATGCTATGATAGAGACACGATATGTGAAGCACAGAGAATATATCTTTCATGCTATGATAGAGCCATGTTCTATGAAGCACAGAGAATATATCTCTCATGCTATGATAGAGACACGATATGTGAAGCACAGAGAATATATCTCTCATGCTATGATAGAGACACGATATGTGAAGCACAGAGAATATATCTCTCATGCTATGATAGAGACACGATATGTGAAGCACAGAGAATATATCTCTCATGCTATGATAGAGACACGATATGTGAAGCACAGAGAATATATCTCTCATGCTATGATAGAGACACGATATGTGAAGCACAGAGAATATATCTCTCATGCTATGATAGAGACACGATATGTGAAGCACAGAGAATATATCTTTCATGCTATGATAGAGCCAAGTTCTGTCAAGTATAGAGAATATATCTTTCATGCTATGATAGAGCCAAGTTCTGTCAAGTATAGAGAATATATCTCTCATGCCATGATAGAGCCATGTTCTATGAAGCACAGAGAATATATCTTTCATGCCATGATAGAGACACGATATGTGAAGCACAGAGAATATATCTTTCATGCCATGATAGAGACACGATATGTGAAGCACAGAGAATATATCTTTCATGCTATGATAGAGACACGATATGTGAAGCACAGAGAATATATCTTTCATGCCATGATAGAGACACGATATGTGAAGCACAGAGAATATATCTTTCATGCCATGATAGAGACACGATATGTGAAGCACAGAGAATATATCTTTCATGCTATGATAGAGCCAAGTTCTGTCAAGTATAGAGAATATATCTTTCATGCTATGATAGAGCCAAGTTCTGTCAAGTATAGAGAATATATCTCTCATGCCATGATAGAGCCATGTTCTATGAAGCACAGAGAATATATCTTGCGGAAAGCCATGATATAGCGACGTTGTGTGAGCGACCTGCAACCTCACGCTGATGTTGAGGCGGTGTTATCTGTCCCTCAATGTGTGTTTATGCGTGCGTGTCCTGTGGGTCCCAGAGACAGGACTCTCTAAGTATACAGTTGTTTGATGTGTGTCCTCTCCAGGGCCTGGCTTGTTATAAGCACTTGGTCAGTTGGAGTCTGTCTCGTTCTCTCCCCAAGGTGCGCATGATTGTGTCTGTCATACTATATTTGTGTGACTATCATACTATATATGTGTGTCGTTGATTCGTGCTAGATGCAGTCGTCCTTTGATATATACAGAAATACACGTACACTCCACACAACGTGACCACTACCTCTTATAATATACGCAGCGTGACCAATAGATGTTATACTCTACACAGCATGACCACTACATAAATGACCAATACAGATAACTGGAGACTTATCTGTAGTAGGTTCCGGGGCAGCTGAAACAAGAGATCACAATAATTAGAATTCTTGTGCGAGATCCGGATAATTAAGATTCATATGTGTGTTTATGGTACCTAGAATTCATATGTAGACCGGACTATTCTGTGTCACATTCTAGGGTATAGATCAACGCTCTACAACGTAGGAGGCAGAGGACAGAACTAAATAAGTGATGAGACAGAGAAACAGCAAATTCGTAAAGCTGGCTGGGGAATAACCGGTAAATTTGGCTTGTGTTTACGATGTGATCATGGCCTTGGTGGCCGACAGGTAATCCAGTAATGTGTTTGTGACTTGTCACATGTAAATGTGGCATGTAGTTGTGACGTAATGTTAGTCACTAGGACAGATATGTTGGCATGAGTAGTGTTAATGAAGTCACGGCGCTGACATGTAATCTTGACATGTGTTTACGAGGATCCATAAGCCTCAAATGCCATGTGCTCCTTGTTTGTGATGTCCTACAATTGCTATTCTAGTGTTATCCCTGTATGTTATATTTTACACAGCGTGACCACTAGCTATTATACTCTAGACAGCGTGACCACTAGCAGTTATACTCTACACAGCGTAACCACTAGCTGTTAAAGTCTACACAGCGTGACCACTAGGTGTTAAAGTCTACACAGCGTGACCACTGGCTGTTATAATCTACACACCGTGACCACTAGCTGTTATACTCTACACAACGTGACCACCAGCTGTTATAATCTACACAACGTGACCACTAGTAGTTATACTCTACACAGCGTGACCACCAGATGTTATAATCTACACAACGTGACCACTAGCTGTTATACTCTACACAGCGTTGCGTGACCACTAGCTGTTATACTCTACACACCGTGACCACTAGCTGTTATACTCTACACAGCGTGACCACCAGCTGTTAAAATCTACACAACGTGACCACTAGCAGTTATACTCTACACAGCGTGACCACCAGCTTTTATAATCTACAAAACGTGACCACTAGCTGTTATAATCTACACAAAGTGACCACTAGCTGTTATGCTCTACATAGCGTGACCACTAGCTGTTATACTCTACACAGTGTGACCACTAGCTGTTATACTCTACACAGCGTGACCACTAGCTGTTATACTCTACACAACGTGACCACTAGCTGTTATACTCCACACAACGTGACCAATAGCTGTTATACTCTACGCAGCGTGACCACTAGCTGTTATACTCTACACAGCGTGACCACTAGCTGTTATACTCTACACAACATGACCACTAGCTGTTATACTCTACACAACGTGACCACTAGCTGTTATACTCTACACAGCGTGACCACTAGCTGTTATACTCTACACAGCGTGACCACTAGCTGTTATACTCTACACAACGTGACCACTAGCTGTTTTAATCTACACAACGTGACCACTAGCTGTTATACTCTACACAACGTGACCACTAGCTGTTATACTCTACACAGCGTGACCACTAGCTGTTATACTCTACACAGCGTGATCACTAGCTGTTATACTCTACACAGCGTGACCACTAGCTGTTATACTCTACACAACGTGACCACTAGCTGTTATACTCTACACAACGTGACCACTAGCTGTTATACTCTACACAGCGTGATCACTAGCTGTTATACTCTACACAGCGTGACCAATAGCTGTTATACTCTACACTACGTGACCACCAGCTGTTTTAATCTAATAACGTGACCACTAGCTGTTATACTCTACACAACGTGACCACTAGCTGTTATACTCTACACAGCGTGACACTATAATGATGACCAATACAGATAACTGGAGACTTACCGGTAGTAGGTTCTGGGGCAGCTGAAACAAGAGATCATAAAACTTAACAATCATGTGTGAAATCAGGATAATTAGAAATCTTGTGTGAAATCAGGATAATTAGAAATCATGTGTGAAATCAGGATAATTAGAAATTGTGTGTCGTATCAGAATAATTAAAATGCATGTGTGATCACAGGACTTAGGATTCATTCATAAGTTTCAATGTATTGTATTACATTATAGGTTATAGATCAAGGCATAGCAATGTGGGGGGCAGAGAAAAGAGTTAAATATGTAATGAGAGTGAGGCACAGGCAAATTCATAAACATGGCCCCTGGGATCGACATGTTACCGTGACATGTGTTTACCACGTAACCATGGTCACAGGAATGACACGTAATTTTGACATGTGTTTACAATGAGCCACATGCCTCAACTGGTATGCGTTCTTGGTTTGTGGTGTCCTACAATTGTTGATCTATTTTTACCACTGTTTATTATATTCTAAACAGCGTGACCCCTAGCTGTTATACTCTACATATCCTGACTAATTATTGATGACCAATAAAGATAACTGCACACTTACCTGTAGTAGGTTTCGGAGCAGCTGAAACAAGATATCACAATAATTAAAAATCACATGTGAAATCAGGATACGTATATATCATGTGTAATATCAAGATAATTGCACTCCATGTGTGTTCAAGGTACTAGGAATTCGTACCTAACTTTAAAGATATTGATTCATATTCTAGAGTATAGACTATAGCACCGCAATGATGGAGTCAGAGGACAGAAATAGATAAGTCATGAGACAGAGGAACAGACAATCTCATCTCATCTCATCTCATCATATTCCTCTTGTACCTTGCGGTGTCGAGGTGAAGTATAAACTTCGTGAGAGTGCCCGGTTATGGGCTTCGTATATCGACATTCCCATGGATTCTGTTATTCCCTCCGTCCAACGTTTACGTGGTCGGCCTCTTCCTCTGTTTCCATCTGGTCTGTACATCATTGCTTGTTGTGGCATGCTGTTGACTGGTAGCCTACTTGCATGGCCAAACCATTTGACTTGCTGCTTTCTAATAAAATCTAGAGCAGCTTTAACCCCCGCTTTAGTCCTGATTTCTTCATTTCTGATCTTATCTCTTCTTGATAAGTTGAGTATTCTTCTCAGGAACCTCATTTCTGTTGTTGTGATTTTTCTTTTCTCTTTTTCTGTCATTGTCCAGGTTTGGCATTGGTAGCACAGAGTTGGTAGGAAGATTGTGTTGTAAAGTGCTTTCTTGGTAGTTATTGATACATGTTTGTTCTTTAGTATTGGTGCCATTTGTCCAATGAGTTGATTTGCCTTATTGCACCTATTTTCGATCTCGTCTTCTGACCGATAGCCGTTTGGGTCAGTCCGTTTATACTTCTTAGTTTTTCTACGAGCAGTATGAAGATCCCCTGCCGGCTTGCTAGGCCAGTCGCAGGTTTAGGACACTAATCTGACCACATGGAGTCCATACCCTATGGCGAGCCATAGCCCCGTTAGCCCATGACCTCGCGGTCATGGTTGGCCGGTCTGCACCACGTGGAGGTGGGGGTTGACTTGTGTAGTCTGCGGGTCAACGGCAGGCTACTAATTTTCGCTCTTCACCCCTCCTGGGAGAGGCTAGCCGATCCTAACCCTGCTGGCTGCAGGGCCAGGCGCATTCCACACCTTACAGACAATGGGCATAGAAAATATCTGACGGGCCACGATAGAACCACGTTCTGTGAAGCACAGAGGATATTTTCAGCGGGCCACGATAGAGCCACGTTCTGTGAAGCACAGAGAATATATCTGGTGGTTCATGATAGAGCTACGTTCTGTGAAGCACAGGTAATATATCTGCAAGCCATGATATAGCGACGTTGTGTGAGCAACCTGCAGCCTCATTTTGATATTCAGGCGGTGTTACCTCTCCCTCAATGTGTGTTTATGCGTGTCCTGTGGGTCCCAGAGACAGGACTCTCTAAGTATACAGTTGTTTGATGTGTGTCCTCTCCAGGGCCTGGCTTGTTATAAGCACATGGTCAGTTGGAGTCTGTCTCGTTCTCTCCCAAAAGCGCGCATGATTGTGTCCATCATACTATATTTGTGTGTCCGTCCAACTGTACATGTGTGTCGTTGATTAGTGTTTGATGCAGTCATTCTTGATCTATACAGAAATATTGTTATACACCACACAGAGCGACCGCTAGCTGTTATAATCTACACAGCGTGACCATTACCTGTTATACTCTACACAGCGTGACCATTACATGTTATACTCTACACAGTGTGTTCACTGCCTGTTATACTCTACACAGTGTGTCCACTGCCTGTTATACTCTACACAGCATGACAACTGCCTGTTATACTCTACACAGCATGACCACTGCCTGTTATACTCTACACAGTGTGTCCACTGCCTGTTATACTCTACACAGCGTGACCATTACATGTTATACTCTACACAGCGTGAACATTACCTGTTATACTCTACACAGCGTGACCATTACCTGTTATACTCTACACAGCGTGACGATTACGTGTTATACTCTACACAGCGTGACCATTACCTGTTATACTCTACACAGCGTGACCATTACCTGTTATACTCTACACAGCGTGACCATTACCTGTTATATTCTACACAGCGTGACCATTACCTGTTATACTCTACACAGCATGACCACTGCCTGTTATACTCTACACAGTGTGTCCACTGCCTGTTATACTCTACACAGTGTGTTCAATGCCTGTTATACTCTACACAGCGTGACCATTACCTGTTATAATCTACACAGTGTGTCCACTGCCTGTTATACTCTACACCGCGTGACCTTTACCTGTTATACTTTACACAGCGTGACCATTACCTGTTATACTCTACACAGCGTGACCACTGCCTGTTATACTCTACACAGCGTGACCATTATCTGTTATACTCTACACAGCGTTACCATTACCTGTTATACTCTACACAGCGTGACCACTGCCTGTTATACTCTATACAGTATGTCCACTGCCTGTTATACTCTACACAGCGTGACCATTACCTTTTATAATCTACACAGTGTGTCCACTGCCTGTTATACTCTACACAGCGTGACCATTACCTGTTATATTCTACACAGCGTGACCATTACCTGTTATACTCTACACAGCGTGACCACTGCGTGTTATACTCTACACAGTGTGTCCACTACCTGTTATACTCTACACAGCGTGACCATTACCTGTTATACTCTACACAGCGTGACCATTACCTGTTATACTCTACACAGTGTGTTCACTGCCTGTTATACTCTACACAGCATGACCACTGCCTGTTATACTCTACACAGCATGACTACTGCCTGTTATACTCTACACAGCATGACCACTGCCTGTTATACTCTACACAGCATGGCCACTGCCTGTTATACTCTACATAGTGTGACCACAATATAGATGATCAATACAGATAACTGATGTCTTACCTGTAGTAGGTTCCGGGGCAGCTGAAACAAGAGATCACAATAATTATAAATCATGTGCGAAATCAGGATATTTTTAGACTCTTATGTGTGTTTATGGTACCTAGAAATCATATGTAGACCGGACTATTCTGTGTCATATTCTAGGTATAGATCAAGGCATGGCAATGTAGGAGCAGAGGACAGAACTAAATAAGTGATGAGACAGAGAAACAGAAAATTCGTAAGCTGGCTGGGTAATAACCGGTAAATTTGGCTTGTGTTTACGATGTGATCATGGCCTTGGTGGCCGAGAGGTAATTCAGTAATGTGTTTGTGACCTGGCACATGTAAATGTGGCATGTATTTGTGACGTAATGTTAGTCACTAGGACAGATATGTTGGCATGAATTGTGTTAATGAAGTCACGGCGCTGACATGTAATCTTGACATGTGTTTACGAGGATCCATAAGCCTCAAATGTCATGTGCTCCTTGTTTGTGATGTCCTACAATTGCTATTCTAGTGTTATCCCTGTATGTTATATTTTACACAGCGTGACCACTAGCTATTATACTCTAGACAGCGTGACCTCTAGCAGATATACTTTACACAGCGTAACCACTAGCTGTTAAAGTCTACACAGCGTGACCACTGGCTGTTATACTCTACACAGCGTGACCACTGGCTGTTATAATCTACACAACGTGACCATCATCTGTTATAATCTACACACCGTGACCACTAGCTGTTATACTCTACGCAACGTGACCACCAGCTGTTATAATTTACACAACGTGACCACTAGCTGTTATACTCTACACAGCGTGACCACCAGCTGTTATAATCTACACAACGTGACCACTAGCAGTTATACTCTACACAGCGTGACCACCAGCTGTTATAATCTACACAACGTGACCATTATCTGTTATACTCTACACAGCGTTACCATAACCTGTTATACTCTACACAGCGTGACCACTGCCTGTTATACTCTATACAGTATGTTCACTGCCTGTTATACTCTACACAGCGTGACCATTACCTGTTATAATCTACACAGCGTGTCCACTGCCTGTTATACTCTACACAGCGTGACCATTACCTGTTATATTCTACACAGCGTGACCATTACCTGTTATACTCTACACAGCGTGACCACTGCGTGTTATACTCTACACAGTGTGTCCACTACCTGTTATACTCTACACAGCGTGACCATTACCTGTTATACTCTACACAGTGTGTTCACTGCCTGTTATACTCTACACAGCATGACCACTGCCTGTTATACTCTACACAGCATGACTACTGCCTGTTATACTCTACACAGCATGACCACTGCCTGTTATACTCTACACAGCATGGCCACTGCCTGTTATACTCTACATAGTGTGACCACAATATAGATGATCAATACAGATAACTGATGACTTACCTGTAGTAGGTTCCGGGGCAGCTGAAACAAGAGATCACAATAATTATAAATCATGTGCGAAATCAGGATATTTTTAGACTCTTATGTGTGTTTATGGTACCTAGAAATCATATGTAGACCGGACTATTCTGTGTCATATTCTAGGTATAGATCAAGGCATGGCAATGTAGGAGCAGAGGACAGAACTAAATAAGTGATGAGACAGAGAAACAGAAAATTCGTAAAGCTGGCTGGGTAATAACCGGTAAATTTGGCTTGTGTTTACGATGTGATCATGGCCTTGGTGGCCGAGAGGTAATTCAGTAATGTGTTTGTGACCTGGCACATGTAAATGTGGCATGTATTTGTGACGTAATGTTAGTCACTAGGACAGATATGTTGGCATGAATTGTGTTAATGAAGTCACGGCGCTGACATGTAATCTTGACATGTGTTTACGAGGATCCATAAGCCTCAAATGTCATGTGCTCCTTGTTTGTGATGTCCTACAATTGCTATTCTAGTGTTATCCCTGTATGTTATATTTTACACAGCGTGACCACTAGCTATTATACTCTAGACAGCGTGACCTCTAGCAGATATACTTTACACAGCGTAACCACTAGCTGTTAAAGTCTACACAGCGTGACCACTGGCTGTTATACTCTACACAGCGTGACCACTGACTGTTATAATCTACACAACGTGACCACCATCTGTTATAATCTACACACCGTGACCACTAGCTGTTATACTCTACACAACGTGACCACAAGCTGTTATAATTTACATAACGTGACCACTAGCTGTTATACTCTACACAGCGTGACCACCAGCTGTTATAATCTACACAACGTGACCACTAGCAGTTATACTCTACACAGCGTGACCACCAGCTGTTATAATCTACACAACGTGACCACTAGCAGTTATACTCTACACAGCGTGACCACCAGCTGTTATAATCTACACAACGTGACCACTAGCAGTTATACTCTACACAGCGTGACCACCAGCTGTTATAATCTACACAGCGTGACCACTTCCTGTTATACTCTATACAGTATGTTCACTGCCTGTTATACTCTACACAGCGTGACCATTACCTGTTATAATCTACACAGTGTGTCCACTGCCTGTTATACTCTACACAGCGTGACCATTACCTGTTATATTCTACACAGCGTGACCATTACCTGTTATACTCTACACAGCGTGACCACTGCGTGTTATACTCTACACAGTGTGTCCACTACCTGTTATACTCTACACAGCGTGACCATTACCTGTTTTACTCTACACAGCGCGACCATTACCTGTTATAATCTACACAGCGTGTCCACTGCCTGTTATACTCTACACAGCGTGACCATTACCTGTTATACTCTACACAGCGTGACCATTACCTGTTATACTCTACACAGCGTGACCACTGCCTGTTATACTCTACACAGCGTGACCATTACCTGTTATACTCTACACAGCGTGACCATTACCTGTTATACTCTACACAGTGTATTCACTGCCTGTTATACTCTACACAGCATGACCACTGCCTGTTATACTCTACACAGCATGACTACTGCCTGTATACTCTACACAGCATGACCACTGCCTTTTATACTCTACACAGCATGACCACTGCCTGTTATACTCTACATAGTGTGACCACAATATAGATGATCAATACAGATAACTGATGACTTACCTGTAGTAGGTTCCGGGGCAGCTGAAACAAGAGATCACAATAATTATAAATCATGTGCGAAATCAGGATATTTTTAGACTCTTATGTGTGTTTATGGTACCTAGAAATCATATGTAGACCGGACTATTCTGTGTCATATTCTAGGTATAGATCAAGGCATGGCAATGTAGGAGCAGAGGACAGAACTAAATAAGTGATGAGACAGAGAAACAGAAAATTCGTAAAGCTGGCTGGGTAATAACCGGTAAATTTGGCTTGTGTTTACGATGTGATCATGGCCTTGGTGGCCGAGAGGTAATTCAGTAATGTGTGTAATACTCTACACAGTTATAACACTGCGTGTTATACTCTACACAGTGTGTCCACTACCTGTTATACTCTACACAGCGTGCCCATTACCTGTTTTACTCTACACAGCGCGACCATTACCTGTTATAATCTACACAGCGTGTCCACTGCCTGTTATACTCTACACAGCGTGACCATTACCTGTTATACTCTACACAGCGTGACCATTACCTGTTATACTCTACACCAGCGTGACCACTGCCTGTTATACTCTACACAGCGTGACCATTACCTGTTATACTCTACACAGCGTGACCATTACCTGTTATACTCTACACAGTGTATTCACTGCCTGTTATACTCTACACAGCATGACCACTGCCTGTTATACTCTACACAGCATGACTACTGCCTGTATACTCTACACAGCATGACCACTGCCTTTTATACTCTACACAGCATGACCACTGCCTGTTATACTCTACATAGTGTGACCACAATATAGATGATCAATACAGATAACTGATGACTTACCTGTAGTAGGTTCCGGGGCAGCTGAAACAAGAGATCACAATAATTATAAATCATGTGCGAAATCAGGATATTTTTAGACTCTTATGTGTGTTTATGGTACCTAGAAATCATATGTAGACCGGACTATTCTGTGTCATATTCTAGGTATAGATCAAGGCATGGCAATGTAGGAGCAGAGGACAGAACTAAATAAGTGATGAGACAGAGAAACAGAAAATTCGTAAAGCTGGCTGGGTAATAACCGGTAAATTTGGCTTGTGTTTACGATGTGATCATGGCCTTGGTGGCCGAGAGGTAATTCAGTAATGTGTTTGTGACCAGGCACATGTAAATGTGGCATGTATTTGTGACGTAATGTTAGTCACTAGGACAGATATGTTGGCATGAATTGTGTTAATGAAGTCACGGCGCTGACATGTAATCTTGACATGTGTTTACGAGGATCCATAAGCCTCAAATGTCATGTGCTCCTTGTTTGTGATGTAATACAATTGCTATTCTAGTGTTATCCCTGTATGTTATATTTTACACAGCGTGACCACTAGATATTATACTCTAGACAGCGTGACCTCTAGCAGATATACTTTACACAGCGTAACCACTAGCTGTTAAAGTCTACACAGCGTGACCACTGGCTGTTATACTCTACACAGCGTGACCACTGGCTGTTATAATCTACACAACGTGACCACCATCTGTTATAATCTACACACCGTGACCACTAGCTGTTATGCTCTACACAACGTGACCACCAGCTGTTATAATTTACACAACGTGACCACTAGCTGTTATACTCTACACAGCGTGACCACCAGCTGTTATAATCTACACAACGTGACCACTAGCAGTTATACTCTACACAGCGTGACCACCAGCTGTTATAATCTACACAAAGTGACCACTAGCAGTTATACTCTACACAGCGTGACCACCAGCTGTTATAATGTACACAGCGTGACCACTGCCTGTTATACTCTATACAGTATGTTCACTGCCTGTTATACTCTACACAGCGTGACCATTACCTGTTATAATCTACACAGTGTGTCCACTGCCTGTTATACTCTACACAGCGTGACCATTACCTGTTATATTCTACACAGCGTGACCATTACCTGTTATACTCTACACAGCGTGACCATTACCTGTTATACTCTACACAGTGTGTTCACTGCCTGTTATACTCTACACAGCATGACCACTGCCTGTTATACTCTACACAGCATGACTACTGCCTGTTATACTCTACACAGCATGACCACTGCCTGTTATACTCTACACAGCATGACCACTGCCTGTTATACTCTACATAGTGTGACCACAATATAGATGATCAATACAGATAACTGATGACTTACCTGTAGTAGGTTCCGGGGCAGCTGAAACAAGAGATCACAATAATTATAAATCATGTGCGAAATCAGGATATTTTTAGACTCTTAGTGTGTGTTTATGGTACCTAGAAATCATATGTAGACCGGACTATTCTGTGTCATATTCTAGGTATAGATCAAGGCATGGCAATGTAGGAGCAGAGGACAGAACTAAATAAGTGATGAGACAGAGAAACAGAAAATTCGTAAAGCTGGCTGGGTAATAACCGGTAAATTTGGCTTGTGTTTACGATGTGATCATGGCCTTGGTGGCCGAGAGGTAATTCAGTAATGTGTTTGTGACCTGGCACATGTAAATGTGGCATGTATTTGTGACGTAATGTTAGTCACTAGGACAGATATGTTGGCATGAATTGTGTTAATGAAGTCACGGCGCTGACATGTAATCTTGACATGTGTTTACGAGGATCCATAAGCCTCAAATGTCATGTGCTCCTTGTTTGTGATGTCCTACAATTGCTATTCTAGTGTTATCCCTGTATGTTATATTTTACACAGCGTGACCACTAGCTATTATACTCTAGACAGCGTGACCTCTAGCAGATATACTTTACACAGCGTAACCACTAGCTGTTAAAGTCTACACAGCGTGACCACCATCTGTTATAATCTACACACCGTGACCACTAGCTGTTATACTCTACACAACGTGACCACCAGCTGTTATAATCTACACAACGTGACCACTAGCTGTTATACTCTACACAGCGTGACCACCAGCTGTTATAATCTACACAACGTGACCACTAGCAGTTATACTCTACACAGCGTGACCACCAGTTGTTATAATCTACACAGCGTGACCACTGCTTGTTATACTCTATACAGTATGTTCACTGCCTGTTATACTCTACACAGCGTGACCATTACCTGTTATAATCTACACAGTGTGTCCACTGCCTGTTATACTCTACACAGCGTGACCATTACCTGTTATATTCTAAACATGCGTGTCCATTACCTGTTATACTCTACACAGCGTGACCACTGCGTGTTATACTCTACACAGTGTGTCCACTACCTGTTATACTCTACACAGCGTGACCATTACTTGTTTTACTCTACACAGCGTCACCATTACCTGTTATAATCTACACAGCGTGTCCACTGCCTGTTATACTCTACACAGCGTGACCATTACCTGTTATACTCTACACAGCGTGACCATTACCTGTTATACTCTACACACCGTGACCATTACCTGTTATACTCTACACAGCGTGACCATTACCTGTTATACTCTACACAGCGTGACCATTACCTGTTATACTCTACACAGTGTGTTCACTGCCTGTTATACTCTACACAGCATGACCACTGCCTGTTATACTCTACACAGCATGACTACTGCCTGTTATACTCTACACAGCATGACCACTGCCTGTTATACTCTACACAGCATGACCACTGCCTGTTATACTCTACATAGTGTGACCACAATATAGATGATCAATACAGATAACTGATGACTTACCTGTAGTAGGTTCCGGGGCAGCTGAAACAAGAGATCACAATAATTATAAATCATGTGCGAAATCAGGATATTTTTAGACTCTTATGTGTGTTTATGGTACCTAGAAATCATATGTAGACCGGACTATTCTGTGTCATATTCTAGGTATAGATCAAGGCATGGCAATGTAGGAGCAGAGGACAGAACTAAATAAGTGATGAAACAGAGAAACAGAAAATTCGTAAAGCTGGCTGGGTAATAACCGGTAAATTTGGCTTGTGTTTACGATGTGATCATGGCCTTGGTGGCCGAGAGGTAATTCAGTAATGTGTTTGTGACCTGGCACATGTAAATGTGGCATGTATTTGTGACGTAATGTTAGTCACTAGGACAGATATGTTGGCATGAATTGTGTTAATGAAGTCACGGCGCTGACATGTAATCTTGACATGTGTTTACGAGGATCCATAAGCCTCAAATGTCATGTGCTCCTTGTTTGTGATGTCCTACAATTGCTATTCTAGTGTTATCCCTGTATGTTATATTTTACACAGCGTGACCACTAGCTATTATACTCTAGACAGCGTGACCTCTAGCAGATATACTTTACACAACGTAACCACTAGCTTTTAAAGTCTACACAGCGTGACCACTGGCTGTTATACTCTACACAGCGTGACCACTGGCTGTTATAATCTACACAACGTGACCACCATATGTTATAATCTACACACCGTGACCACTAGCTGTTATACTCTACACAACGTGACCACCAGCTGTTATAATTTACACAACGTGACCACTAGCTGTTATACTCTACACAGCGTGACCACCAGCTGTTATAATCTATACAACGTGACCACTAGCAGTTATACTCTACACAGCGTGACCACCAGCTGTTATAATCTACATAACGTGACCACTAGCAGTTATACTCTACACAGCGTGACCACCAGCTGTTATAATCTACACAGCGTGACCACTGCCTGTTATACTCTATACAGTATGTTCACTGCTTGTTATACTCTACACAGCGTGACCATTACCTGTTATAATCTACACAGTGTGTCCACTGCCTGTTATACTCTACACAGCGTGACCATTACCTGTTATATTCTACACAGCGTGACCATTACCTGTTATACTCTACACAGCGTGACCACTGCGTGTTATACTCTACACAGTGTGTCCACTACCTGTTATACTCTACACAGCGTGACCATTACCTGTTTTACTCTACACAGCGTGACCATTACCTGTTATAATCTACACAGCGTGTCCACTGCCTGTTATACTCTACACAGCGTGACCATTACCTGTTATACTCTACACAGCGTGACCATTACCTGTTATACTCTACACAGCGTGACCACTGCCTGTTATACTCTACACAGCGTGACCATTACCTGTTATACTCTACACAGCGTGACCATTACCTGTTATACTCTACACAGTGTATTCACTGCCTGTTATACTCTACACAGCATGACCACTGTCTGTTATACTCTACACAGCATGACTACTGCCTGTTATACTCTACACAGCATGACCACTGCCTGTTATACTCTACACAGCATGACCACTGCCTGTTATACTCTACATAGTGTGACCACAATATAGATGATCAATACAGATAACTGATGACTTACCTGTAGTAGGTTCCGGGGCAGCTGAAACAAGAGATCACAATAATTATAAATCATGTGCGAAATCAGGATATTTTTAGACTCTTATGTGTGTTTATGGTACCTAGAAATCATATGTAGACCGGACTATTCTGTGTCATATTCTAGGTATAGATCAAGGCATGGCAATGTAGGAGCAGAGGACAGAACAAAATAAGTGATGAGACAGAGAAACAGAAAATTCGTAAAGCTGGCTGGGTAATAACCGGTAAATTTGGCTTGTGTTTACGATGTGATCATGGCCTTGGTGGCCGAGAGGTAATTCAGTAATGTGTTTGTGACCTGGCACATGTAAATGTGGCATGTATTTGTGACGTAATGTTAGTCACTAGGACAGATATGTTGGCATGAATTGTGTTAATGAAGTCACGGCGCTGACATGTAATCTTGACATGTGTTTACGAGGATCCATAAGCCTCAAATGTCATGTTCTCCTTGTTTGTGATGTCCTACAATTGCTATTCTAGTGTTATCCCTGTATGTTATATTTTACACAGCGTGACCACTAGCTATTATACTCTAGACAGCGTGACCTCTAGCAGATATACTTTACACAGCGTAACCACTAGCTGTTAAAGTCTACACAGCGTGACCACTGGCTGTTATACTCTACACAGCGTGACCACTAGCTGTTATAATCTACACAACGTGACCACCAACTGTTATAATCTACACACCGTGACCACTAGCTGTTATACTCTACACAACGTGACCACCAGCTGTTATAATTTACACAACGTGACCACTAGCTGTTATACTCTACACAGCGTGACCACCAGCGGTTATAATCTACACAACGTGACCACTAGCAGTTATACTCTACACAGCGTGACCACCAGCTGTTATAATCTACACAACGTGACCACTAGCAGTATACTCTACACAGCGTGACCACCAGCTGTTATAATCTACACAACGTGACCACTAGCTGTTATACTCTACACAACGTGACCACTAGCTGTTATACTCTACACAGCGTGATCACTAGCTGTTATACTCTACACAGCGTGACCACTAGCTGTTATAATCTACACAACGTGACCACCAGCTGTTATAATCTACACAACGTGAGCACTAGCTGTTATACTCTACACAACGTCACAACTAGCTGTTATACTCTACACAGCGTGACCACTAGCTGTTATACTCTACACAGCGTGACCACCAGCTGTTTTAATCTACACAACGTGACCGCTAGCTGTTATACTCTACACAACGTGACCACTAGCTGTTATACTCTACACAGCGTGACACTATACTGATGACCAATACAGATAACTGGAGACTTACCGGTAGTAGGTTCTGGGGCAGCTGAAACAAGAGATAATAAAACTTAAAATTCATGTGTGAAATCAGGATAATTAGAAATCTTGTGTGAAATCAGGATAATTAGAAATCATGTGTGACATCAGGATAATTAGAAATTGTGTGTCGTATCAGAATAATTAAAATGCATGTGTGGTCACAGGACTTAGGATTCATTCATAAATTTCAATTTATTGTATTACATTATAGGTTATAGATCAAGGCATAGCAATGTGAGGGGCAGAGAAAAGAGTTAAATATGTAATGAGAGTGAGGCACAGGCAAATTCATAAACATGGCCCCTGGGACCGACATGTAACCGTGACATGTGTTTACCACGTAACCATGATCACAGGACCGACATGTAATTTTGACATGTGTTTACGATGAGCCACATGCCTCAACTGGCATGCGTTCTTGGTTTGTGGTGTCCTACAATTGTTGATCTATTTTTACCACTGTTTATTATATTCTAAACAGCGTGACCCCTAGCTGTTATACTCTACATATCCTGACTAATATATTGATGACCAATAAAGATAACTGCACACTTACCTGTAGTAGGTTTCGGAGCAGCTGAAACAAGATATCACAATAATTAAAAATCACATGTGAAATCAGGATACGTATATATCATGTGTAATATCAAGATAATTGCAATCCATGTGTGTTCAAGGTACTAGGAATTCGTACCTAACTTTAAAGATATTGATTCATATTCTAGAGTATAGACTATAGCACCGCAATGATGGAGTCAGAGGACAGAAATAGATAAGTCATGAGACAGGGGAACAGACAATGGGCATAGAAAATATCTGACGGGCCACGATAGAGCCACGTTCTGTGAAGCACAGAGAATATATCTGGTGGTTCATGATAGAGCTACGTTCTGTGAAGCACAGATAATATATCTGCAAGCCAAGATATAGCGAGGTTGTGTGAGCGACCTGCAACCTCATTTTGATATTCAGGCGGTGTTACCTCTCCCTCAATGTGTGTTTATGCGTGTCCTGTGTGTCTCAGAGACAGGACTCTCTAAGTATACAGTTGTTTGATGTGTGTCCTCTCCAGGGCCTGGCTTGTTATAAGCACATGGTCAGTTGGAGTCTGTCTCGTTCTCACCCCAAAGCGCGCATGATTGTGTCCATCATACTATATTTGTGTGTCCGTCCAACTGTACATGTGTGTCGTTGATTAGTGTTTGATGCAGACATTCTTGATCTATACAGAAATACTGTTATACACCACACAGAGCGACCGCTAGCTGTTATAATCTACACAGCGTGACCATTACCTGTTATACTCTACACAGCGTGAACATTACCTGTTATACTCTACACAGCGTGAACATTACCTGTTATACTCTACACAGCGTGAACATTACCTGTTATACTCTACACAGCGTGACCACTAGCTGTTATAATCTACACAGTGTGACCACTACCTGTTATACTCTAAACAGTGTGACCATTACCTGTTATACTCTACACAGCGTGAACATGACCTGTTATACTCTACACAGCGTGACCATTACCTGTTATACTCTACACAGCGTGACCATTACCTGTTATACTCTACACAGCGTGAACAATACCTGTTATACTCTACACAGCGTGACCACTAGCTGTTATAATCTACACAGCGTGAACATTACCTGTTATACTCTACACAGCGTGACTGTCAGAGCCTAACATGGTATAGCTATGCAGCAACATCGTTACGACACCCGGCGGACAAGAATTGTCGGCTGGCAAGATTGTTACCTGACGCGCGACCAGCGGTCAGGCTGACGACAGACGCACGCAGGCCACGTGACACCACTCGAGGCAGTGGGCAGTTTGCGTGCTAGCCTCAGACCGAGCTGGGACTTCAGACTGGAAGGACATGTGTGATGAAAGCAAGGCGTTTGTATGGATCTCTGTGGGTGAAAGCCGAACGACTGATATCTTGAGCGTCAGACCTGAGAGCTGTATTGTGGTTGTGAGCGTCGTGAGTTATATATTGTAGATTGTTGTAATTATCGTTCTGTATTTAATGTGGCAATAAATCCATAGAACGTTATGTCGTTGTGTCTTACGTCGAATCACGTTATACTTGTACTGTCTCACCCGTGTTAGCGAACGAGCCAAATATAAGATCCTGACACGTGTGGACGTGGGTTGCTCGTCCTTGTTTAAGAACCTAATATATGTAGACGTGTGTTGCTCGTCTTTGTCATCTAAAACTATAATTCTTGAACTTGTAAAATTTGTCAAGGTTATAGTAATGTAAATGTGATCGTAAAAGTCTCAGTGTGATCCATTACTACATTGTTTAAATATGTTTAAAACTATTAGTAAATGTGCAGTACAAATTGTTTGATCCTGTAAACGTGTAAAACATTTGTGATTTGTGAAACTTGTCACCGTTTGACCTTGTCGACATTGTGATTTTGTCGCCATTTTGACCTTGTCGCCATCTTGTGAACTTGATGTCTATGTCCTTACTGAATGTCATCTTGATGTAAGTGATGTGTCATCAATGTTATTGAGTGTTCAAATACAGATAGATTGTCTTTGTGTATTGAGTTTGTGGAACGCAAAGAGTTTTTGGAAAGAGTGTAACTTCTGTTGAGAAAAAAACTGTTGACGACAAATTTACGACATACAATTATACTCGACGCCATCCAAACCTAATCAACACTTAGTGACTTGCAGGCACACACCAACAAATAGACGCTAACTTATTTCTCTCCAAAAACAAAGCAGGTTTTTCCGTACCATCCGTAACCTTGCCGTAGCGGTCATTAGTGGTTCCGAAGTAACGACCCTACAGTTTTCCTAGCCCGATTGTCCAACCATTCATCACCGTATCCAAGGGCACTTGAGTATATTTTTCTTTACTTTAACTTTACGTATGCATTAGTGGGCACGCATCGTATAGTAAAATCAATTGTAAATTGTTTTTCTACTAACCATTTACAACATATTTTGTGTGGTTGATTTTCATTGACGTATTTCCTCCATCATGTCGTCATTGTTTGATTTCATCGATATGGGTATTAAATTACGTCTTACAGGTGATGAATTAACAAAATGGAGTGAGAACAAATACGCTGAATACTGTGAGCGCGAAGATAGAGCAGCAGAAAGAGCTCTAAAACAAGCAGAAATGGCTGCCAAGCAAGCAGAGGCAGAAACAGCCTTGAAACAGGCAGAGATTGAAAAGGCTGCCAAACAAATAGAAGCCGAAACAGCATTAAAGCAAGCCGAAGTAGAAATGGCTGCAAAGACAAAGCAAGCTGAGATAGACAGTGAACTTAAGAAAGCAGAAATAGCAGCTCAGAGTAAGAGAGAAGAACTAGAATTACAGTTGAAAATGAAACAACTTGACACTGAGACTGCAATGAATAAAGAGTCAAAGAAATCTGAAAGACTGGAAAAAGAAAACCAGTATAAGAAGTACCAAGGTATCGTACGTAACTATACCTCGGGTGACTGCATAGCAGCCTTTACCCAAAATTTTGAGACGTTAATGGAACATTACCAAGTTCCACTTTCTGAATGGAATATACTATATATGAGGAGTCTATCTGGGGAACCTCTTAAAGTCATTGAAACCATCCCCAAAGACCTCAGAAAAGAGTACCATTATATTAAATCTAAGATAATGGCACATTTCATGTTAGACGAGGCAGGGTACAGAGAACAGTTCAGTAAATTGAGTCCAAAATCAACTCAAACGTTCTCTGACTACCTCTGTTTAGTCCGAGATGTTTTCAGCAAATGGACTTCAGCAGCCAAAATTAACAAAAATTATGATAAATTAGAAGATCTCATCATTCGAGATAAAGTCATTTCTTCTATCCCATCATCTTTTTCTAAGTTCTTACAGGAGAATGAATGCACAAGTGTGGAAGAAATGGAAAGACGTGGGTCGGCCTATTATACGGCCAATAAACAGTGCTTTACCACTGAAGCTACTGACAGTAACTGGGTAGCAGCAGCCAACTATGAGAAAAACTATAGTAGGCAAAAACCAAACAGGCCTACCTCTGAGAAATTCAGACATTGCATTCACTGCAAATTTTCTCACCATTTGAACGAGATGTGCGATAAAAACCCAGGGTACCAAACATACTTGCAAAATATGGTAAACAGACAAGACAGGGAACGTAAATCGTTCAAAAGTTTACGTAAATGTTTTCTATGCAAGGCTTACGGGCACCATCGTATGGATTGTAGAGGCAGGCATATGACCAACAAAGCAAATGCCGCCTTGTTCGATAGCTCAGCGTCAGAAGACGAAAATCCAGAAAAACATCCTGTAAATGCAGCACAGGCTTGTGATGTATTTAGTGCGAACAAATGCACTGTCTGTAATACCTTCTTTGAAAATGGTATCTTAACATGCGGGCACGCCATCCCTATTGCCAATGAGGAAGCTAACTTGGTAATAGACTCAAAAGGCAGATTAGACATCTATCACGGGTATGTTAATGGCAAGTTTGCTACAGTACTTCGCGACACTGGAAGTACACTTATTGGCCTGAAAACAACATTCATAACGCCTACAGACTATACAGGCAGACACATCACATGTAGAACATTTTCAGGCAACATTGAAAAATATCCATTAGCTTGGGCATACATTGAAACACCATTCCTCACCGGGAAAGTAAAGGTCGCGGCACTTACAAACCCAGTGTGCGATATAATCATAGGAAATTTGCCTGAGGTGAATGACAAACCTCATAACCATGACATAACATCACTATGTATTGATGATAACACATCACCACCAAATGTCATCAATGAAAATGTCATATCACCTATTGAATGTATGTTAGCTAATGCAGCACTAAGTTCTCATCACATCATTGACGATATCATTCCATCATCATCTGATGTCATTGAGTGTGTGAACGCAGTAACAAGAGCTACTGCTAGAGTGCAAGATGAAAGTAACCAAACTGAGGCTATACAAATGCTTAGCCCAGAATTACCACCTAGTGACTCTATGAAGGAAACATTCATAACAGCTCAAAAAGCTGATCCTTCACTGTCAAAGTACTTTGACCTGATCGGCAAAAAGGCAAGAGTAACCAAAAATGCGAAATGGCATTTTGCTTTACACAATGATATACTCACCAGGTATTACACCAGAGGTGACATTACAACAAAGCAAACTGTGTTGCCAACTACTTATCGCAAGCAAGCTTTACATCTTGCTCACGATATACCTTTTGCAGGTCATATGGCATATGTTAAAACCAGGTCAAGACTATTGACACAGTTTCATTGGCCAAAATTTTGCAATGACATAAGAACATATTGCAGAAGTTGTGATACATGCCAGAAACTAATAAAAAAAGGTAAACACCCACAGGCAAAGTTACAAGTCACTGACTTAGCCAGTCGACCTTTTGAAAAATTATCAGTTGACATTGTGGGCCCTCTTAGTCATACAACAACTAGAGGGAATAAATATATTCTTACTTTTATTGATCAATGTAGTCGCTGGCCAGAAGCTATTCCGCTAAAGAACATTACTGCCAACGACATCATGGAAGTTTTCTTCCATATTTTCTCCCGAATTGGGTTTCCAGATACTATCCAGTCTGATAGAGGCCCTCAGTTTATTGCCGCATCGACCCAAGCTTTCACTAAAATGTTAGGAGTGAAGCAAGTTTTCAATAGCCCCTATCATCCTAACTCGAGCGGGATTATAGAAAAGCTTAATGGGGATCTGAAGCACATGCTTGCAAAAGTAACTCAAGATCACCCCAATAACTGGGATGTATACTTACCAGCTGTTCTTTTTGCTTATCGCGAGGTACCACATTCTAGTACCGGTTTCTCTCCTTTTGAACTAATCTATGGTGCCAAACCACGAGGCCCATTAACAATTTATCACCAAATGTTAACTGATTCTACTAAAGTACTTAAACCCATATCATCATTCGTGTATGTAACATCATTGCGTGAAAGGATTATTAAATCATGTGAAATTGCTAAAAATGCACTAAAACTATCTGGTGCTACTTACAGACAGTACGCAGACAAAGGTAACAGGACTATAACATTAACACCTGGACAGGACGTTCTACTACTACTACCTAGTGACAGACAGCTACTGACTGATTCTTGGCAGGGACCCTTTAAAGTGACAAGACAAATCTCACCTGTGGACTACGAAATCCTAATAAAAGACAAACACAAAATATTTCACATAAATATGCTAAGACCATACTACAACAGAGACAACGAACAAGACGATACGACAGCTTGCACCGTGATAATAGATCACGAAGATGACGATTCTAGCGACGAGATTCCAACACCTACATTAGACACGACAAACTGCTTGAAGGAGATCAAGATCAATCCAAACTTAAGTCAAGCAGAGACAAACAGTTGCAAACAGTTGATACAACAGTACAACACCATCTTTTCAGACAACCCAGGACAAACAGAGTTAGTACAGCATCACATCACACTCACATCAAACACACCCATAAGATGCAGACCATACACAATACCATTACATTACAAGGAACAACTACATCAAGAAATCATCAACTTAGAAAAAAAACAACATCATCAGACGATCCCTATCAGACTTCTCTTCACCCATGGTCATTGTACGCAAAAAGGACAACACCATACGACTTTGCATCGACTACAGAAAACTGAACAAAATAACTGTTTTAGATCTTGAACCAATGGCAAACACTGACGATCTTCTGACAGAACTGACAGACGCTAAGTTCTTTACGACGCTTGACATGTCTAAAGGTTACTGGCAGATTGCTGTACATGAAGACAGCAGACATCTAACAGCTTTCGCCACGCCTTGGGGACTGTACGAATGGTGCAAACTTCCATTTGGGCTAGTCAATGCCCCAGCCACATTCGTACGCATGACACGACTCCTCCTTTCTGACATTCCTAATATCATTTGCTATATCGACGACATCTGTGTCCATACAGAGACAATGACGGAACATATAAAGACACTAGAACAGACACTAGAACGTATCAGACAACACGGACTGACAGTGAAGCCCTCAAAGGTGAGCATGGCTTACCAAGAGATATCATTTTTGGGGTACAGAATATCCAATGGCTTTGTCATGACAGACAACAAAATTGTCTCCAAAATTCTAAAACTGTCACTTCCAACAAATAAAAAACAAGTCCACAGCTTGCTGGGACTTATCAACTATTACAGGAATTTTATTCCTGATTTTTCAGAACTGACCGAGGTTTTTTCTAACTTACTAACTAAGGATAAGCCTGAAAAAGTTGTACACGATGAATGCCTACGAAATGCATTTCATAAAGTTTTGGCATACTTTTCTGATAAGAACTCGAATAATCTCATCCTTAAATTGCCCAACATCCATTTACCTTTCAGATTGAGAACAGATGCTAGCTCCGTTTGCGATTGGGGCAGTCCTGTTGCAGGAATATAACAACATCCTGCATCCCATTTGTTTCATATCAAGAAAACTAAGGCCTCGAGAGCGTGCATGGTCCATTGGCACTGGCCTTAGTAGAAAGTGTGACGAAGCTATCCAAATACCTTCTAGGACGTCACTTTATCATCGAAACTGACAACAGTCCATTACGGTATATAAATGCCGGAGTACCATCCAATAATATGATTGCTCGCTGGTCCTTGAAGCTTCAGAATTACAGTTTCGAAGTTCGTCACATTCCCGGCAGAATCAATGCAATTGCCCATCTTTTGTCCCGTTGTCCGACCGACCCAGTAAGCAATGTCTGAGTGCACTGTGTACTATTACACTCAGACCAACACAGCCACCAATAAGTGAAATTTTGTTGCTATTCACCTACTGTGTAAGGTCTATAATTAAAATTGTGATACGGTTAAAAACCGACATGTATAATATACTTATTTTAATTAAGCCATGTAATGAGTGTAGTATAATTGTGTAGTGTGTGTTAGAAAGAGAACATTATTAATTGTAAATATACACCAAGAACATTGTCACAGACGCTTAACCACTTACCAGAAGCGAACTTTACCATTTAACAGTGACAGCTGTGAGTGAATTTCTTCACCGTGATATTTTATCGACGTGTGCAAATGTGGACTGAACAGTGACTTCTACACCACCTCTGCATCGAATTTAATCCAAAATGTTCGACAGTTGAACATCAGAAATAAGAACAGTCGATCATTATCCAGAAGTTGTGAACGCATCGGAAATAAGAACATTCCATCATAATCCGAAAGTTGTGATACTATAACATCAGACTCGAACTTTGAGAACATTTTACTATCCGTTACGAAATAAAACCGGAGCATTTGTGGTCAGACAGTGTAACAGCAACTAAATTTTGAGTTTCGTGTGTATTTCCGGTGTAATTTAAAAAGTATAGCAAAATTAGCAGACGATATACAAATATTCAAAAACTTATGACGATTGTAAAATCCTTTTGAATCTATAAAATATAATACACCAATTGGGTACTTATTTTGATAAGTGTAATCTTAGAATCATATCTTGATTAATGTATTCATATTACCGACTTTTTCTCGTTAATATGAAGAAACGTCAAGCAATGACGCTAAGAAATTAAATAATTATTGTAATTTATTGAATTTCTTGAATGTCAATATTACTTCCCTTGCATTTATGAATTACACCAAGGGCCATAATTTGAAACATATTCATTAATGTATATTGTATAGATAGACATTTTGTTGCTCAAATGGTTAGCACAGCGGGTAGGCGTCCACCAAGCATGTCATAGAGCTGCCAACATTGCAAACCAACATAAGAGCTCCTGACCAAATGAGGTCAGAGTTTGAGTGTTTAATACGACTCATATAAAGCCGTATTTCAGTCTGGCTAGATGGTTGTTGCAAAACAATCATATTATTACGTTTTTTTCAAATTGCTGCGAGGTAGATGCGAGAAGCTGGTACTACTGATCTGACTGGGTATTATTGCAATTGAGGTAATCAGCCATCACGGGGATGAAACCTGAGTTGTGTTAAAAGTTGTACTTCATTTGCCATTTCAATGCAACTTACATTTTTTGTATATATTTCTATGCCATATATGTATTTTCATGCATAACACAGGGAAAGGGTAGTCTCTGACATGAAGTTAACACTACCCCAGTATATACATACATCATGAATGAAAGATGACATCTTTCATTGAGGTACCCGGGGAGAATGTCAGAGCCTAACTGGTATAGCTATGCAGCAACATCGTTACGGCACCCGGCGGACAAGAGTTGTCGGCTGGCGAGATTGTTACCTGACACGCGACCAGCGCTGACGACAGACGCACGCAGGCCACGTGACACCACTCGAGGCAGTGGGCAGTTTGCGTGCTAGCCTCAGACCGAGCTGGGACTTCAGACTGGAAGGACATGTGTGATGAAAGCAAGGCGTTTGTATGGATCTCTGTGGGTGAAAGCCGAACGACTGATATCTTGAGCGTCAGACCTGAGAGCTGTATTGTGGTTGTGAGCGTCGTGAGTTATATATTGTAGATTGTTGTAATTATCGTTCTGTATTTAATGTGGCAATAAATCCATAGAACGTTATGTCGTTGTGTCTTACGTCGAATCACGTTATACTTGTACTGTCTCACCCGTGTTAGCGAACGAGCCAAATATAAGATCCTGACAGTGACCATTACCTGTTATACTATACACAGCATGACCACAGCCTGTTATACTCTAAAGAGCATGACCACTGCCTGTTATACTCTACACAGCGTGAACATTACCTGTTATACTCTACACAGCGTGAACATTACCTGTTATACTCTACACAGCGTGAACATTACATGTTATACTCTACACAGCGTGACCACTTGCTGTTATACTCTACACAGCGTGAACATTACCTGTTATACTCTACACAGCGTGAACATTACCTGTTATACTCTACACAGCGTGAACATTACCTGTTATACTCTACACAGCGTGAACATTACCTGTTATACTCTACACAGCGTGAACATTACCTGTTATACTCTACACAGTATGACCATTACCTGTTATACTCTACACAGCGTGAACATTACCTGTTATACTCTACACAGCATGACCATTACATGTTATACTCTACACAGCATGACCACTGCCTGTTATACTCTACACAGTGTGTCCACTGCCTGTTATACTCTACACAGTATGACCATTACCTGTTATACTCTACATAGTGTGTCCACTGCCTGTTATACTCTACACAGCGTGACCATTACCTGTTATATTCTACACAGCATGACCACTGCCTGTTATACTCTACATAGTGTGACCACAATACAGATGACCACTACAGATAATTGGCGACTTACCTGTAGTAGGTTCCGGGGCAGCTGAAACAAGAGATCACAATAATTAGAAATCATGTGTGAAATCAGCATAATTAAGACACATATGTGTGTTTATGGTACCTAGAAATCATATGTACACCAGACTATTCTGTGTCATATTCTAGGTATAGATCAAGGCATGGCAATGTAGGAGGCAGAGGACAGAACTAGATAAGTGATGAGACAGAGGAAAAACAAATTCGTAAACATGGCTGGGGAATGACGGGTAAGTTTGGCTTGTGTTTACGATGAAATCATCGCCTTTTCGGCCGACAGGTAATTATGCAGTGTGTTTACATCCTGTCACAAATGTATTTATGAAGTAACCTTGGCCACTGGAACCGACAGGTAAGCATGAAATATGTTACTAACGGAAACATGGTCACGGGGCTGACATGTAATCCTGACATGTGTTTACGAGGAGCCATAAGTCTCAAATGTCATCTGCCCCTGGTTTTTGGTATCCAAAAATCGCTGTTCTAATGTTACGGCTGTATGTTATATTTTACATAGTGTGACAACTAGCTATTATACTCTACACAGCTTGACCACTATACTGGTGACCAAAACAGATAACTGCATACTTACCCGTAGTAGGTACTGGGGCAGCTGAAACAAGAGATCACAATAATTAGACATCATATGCGAGACAAATGCATTTAGAATTCATACATAAACTAAAAAATGTTGTCTCGCATTACAGGTAGAGAACCGAACTAGACAAGCGAGCTTACCAAACGCACCATTTATCTACACAACCGAAGTTACTAGTCACAAGACATATCTAGACTACAACAGTAACTAGACACAAGACATATCTAGACCAGGAAAGTAAGTAGACACAAGACATAACTAGACCAGGAAAGTATGTAGACACAAGACATAACTAGACCAGGAAAGATGTAGACACAAGACATAACTACATCAGGACAGTAAGTAGACACAAGAAATATCTAGACCAGAAAAGTATGTAGACACAAGACATGTCTAGACCAGGACAGTAAGTAGACACAAGACATATCTAGACCAGAAAAGTATGTAGACACAAGATATATCTAGACCAGGACAGTGTGTAGTCACGAGACATATCTAGACCAGGACAGTAACTAGACACAAGACATACCTAGACCAGACAGTAAGTAGACACAAGACATATCTAGACCAGGACAGTAAGTAGACACAAGATATATCTAGACCAGGAAAGTATGTAGACACAAGACATGTCTACACCAGGAAAGTATGTAGACGCAAAACATTTCTAGACATCTAAAGTAACTAGACTGAAGACTTATCTAGACCAGGATATGACTAGACAAGAGACTTATCTAGACAAGAAAAGACACAAGTCCCTCGACTGACAACTTAAGTAAACAGCGCACCTCACTAGAGAGATATGACAATCTGGGTCAACAAGTTGGCATTGACATCTGTGTGGTCATTCGTGGACCTAATCATCTATGTCGCTATTATATGGATGCGGTTATTGTTTGAGTTAACTCAAGGCGTCACTCACTGCTCTTGTCGTCATTCGTGGACCTAATCATCTATGTCGCTATTATATGGATGGGGTTATTGTTTGAGTTAACCCAAGGCGTCACTCACTGCTCTTGTCGTCATTCGTGGACCTAATCATCTATGTCGCTATTATATGGATGGGGTTATTGTTTGAGTTAACCCAAGGCGTCACTCACTGCTCTTGTCGTCATTCGTGGACCTAATCATCTATGTCGCTATCATATGGATGCGGTTATTGTTTGAGTTAACCCAAGGCGTCACTCACTGCTCTTGTCGTCATTCGTGGACCTAATCATCTATGTCGCTATTATATGGATGGGGTTATTGTTTGAGTTAACCCAAGGCGTCACTCACTGCTCTTGTCGTCATTCGTGGACCTAATCATCTATGTCGCTATCATTTGGATGCGGTTATTGTTTGAGTTAACCAAAGGCGTCACTCACTGCTCTTGTCGTCATTCGTGGACCTAATCATCTATGTTTCTATCATTTGGATGCGGTTATTGTTTGACTTAACCCAAGGCGTCACTCACTGCTCTTGTCATTCGTGGACCTAATCATCTATGTCGCTATCATATGGATGCGGTTATTGTTTGAGTTAACCCAAGGCGTCACTCACTGCTCTTGTCATTCGTGGACCTAATCATCTATGTCGCTATTATATGGATGCGGTTATTGTTTGAGTTAACTCAAGGCGTCACTCACTGCTCTTGTCGTCATTCGTGGACCTAACCATCTATGTCGCTATTATATGGATGCGGTTATTGTTTGAGTTAACCCAAGGCGTCACTCACTGCTCTTGTCGTCATTCGTGGACCTAATCATCTATGTCGCTATCATATGGATGCGGTTATTGTTTGAGTTAACCCAAGGCGTCACTCACTGCTCTTGTCGTCATTCGTGGACCTAATCATCTATGTCGCTATTATATGGATGCGGTTATTGCTTGAGTTAAGCCAAGGCGTCACTCACTGCTCTTGTCGTCATTCGTGGACCTAATCATCTATGTCGCTATTATATGGATGCGGTTATTGTTTGAGTTAACGCAAGGCGTCACTCACTGCTCTTGTCGTCATTCGTGGACCTAATCATCTATGTCGCTATTATATGGATGCGGTTATTGTTTGAATTAACCCAAGGCGTCACTCACTGCTCTTGTCGTCATTCGTGGACCTAATCATCTATGTCGCTATTATATGGATGCGGTTATTGTTTGAGTTAACCCAAGGCGTCACTCACTGCTCTTGTCGTCATTCGTGGACCTAATCATCTATGTCGCTATTATGTGGATGCGGTTATTGTTTGAGGTAACCCAAGGCGTCACTCACTGCTCTTGTCGTCATTCGTGGACCTAATCATCTATGTCGCTATTATAATGGATGCGGTTATTGTTTGAGTTAACCCAAGGCGTCACTCACTGCTCTTGTCGTCATTCGTGGACCTAATCATCTATGTCGCTATTATATGGATGCGGTTATTGTTTGAGTTAACCCAAGGCGTCACTCACTGCTCATGGCCTATCCCACTGTATCAAATTCTGTCATTACTTGTTGCAACAAATCATAATGAGTATCTGTGCGATACAACATCGCAGTATGATGCAACATTCCCGTGAGGTACAACATCCGTATGTGATACATCATTCCCGTGTAATACATCATCACCATGTGATACAATTTTCGCGTGAAGTACAATATCCCCATGTGATACAATATTCCTGTGTGATACATAATTCCCCTGAGATACAACATCCCTGTATCATACAGCAACCACACGAGATAAAACACCATGAGATACAACAACCCGCTGTGACTCAACATTTCTATTACATACAACATTCCCGTGAGATCCAACATTCTCGTGAGATACAACATTCCCATGCGATCCAACATTCCCGTGAGATACAACATTCCCGTGAGATACAACATCCCCATAGTGATACAACATTCGCCTGCTTTCCGTCCACATGAGATACACAATTCTCACGTGACTCAACATACACTGTGACATGCAACATTTCTGTGAGATACAACAATCCTGTGACATACAACATTCCTGTGACATACACCATTTCTGTGAGATATAACATTCTCATGTCACTCAACATTCCTGTGGCATACAACATTTCTGTGAGATACATTCCCGTGGCGTACAACATTCTCGTGTCATACAAAATGTGGCGTGACACAGCATCTGGGCTTACCTGTGGTCGGTTCGGGATCTGAAATGAAACAGTAAACGCGATGGTTAGCACTCACAGATGATTACAGGTAGATTACAGCCTGATTACAGGTGCAATGCAGGTAGATTACAGGATTATTACAGGTACAGTACACGCACTTTATAGCAGCATTGCAGGTAGATTACAGATAGATTACAGCCTGATTACAGGTGCAATGCAGGTAGATTACAGGAATATTACAGGTACAGTACAAGCACATTATAGCAGTATTACAAGTAGATTACAGGTACATTACAGGTTCATAACAGATACATTACATGCAGATTACATTTACGGAGCAGGTAGATGACAGGTAGATTATAGGTAGATTACGGGTACATTACAGGTAAATATAATTCTACGCCTGTATATAGTATATATAGATATAATTTGCATCTGTATAATATTAGGTGTAGATAAATGCAATTTTGCAACTGAATAACCTTACAAGTATATGTAGATATAATTCTACAACTGTATAGCTTCACAAGTAAATATATGTAATTCTACACTTAATAATGCAATAGTATAACTGTAGACAGAAAGTCCGATAGACAAACATCGATTGATCGATATTCAGATAGTCTAAACCACAAAACATAGAGGAACATGGGTACATAGGTAGGTCAGGAAGTACATAGGCAGGTAGGTCCTCAACCATGATTGTATTTCTCTACCATGACTGTATTCCTCTGCCATGATTGTATTCCTCTACCATGATTGTATTCCTCTACCATGATTGTATTCCTCTGCCATGATTATATTCCTCTACCATGATTGTATTCCTCTACCATAATTTGTATTCCTCTACCATGATTGTATTCCTCTACCATGATTGTATTCTTCTATAATGGTTGTCTATGTCAACCATGATTGCATTCCTCTACCAAAAGTGTCTTTGTCAACCATGATTGTTTTCCTCTACCATGAATGTATTCCTCTATCATGATTGTATTCCTCTACCATGATTGTATTCCTCTACCATGATTGTATTCCTCTACAAAAGTTGTCTTTGTTAACCATCATTGTATTCCTCTACCATAATTGTATGCATCTACCATGATTGTCTTTGTCAATCATGATTGCATTCATCTACCTTAATTGTCTATGTCAACCATGATTGTATTCCTCTACCATGATTGTATTCATCTACCTTGATTGTTTTTGTCAACCATGATTGTATTCTCCATCATAATTGTATTCCTCATATTATTCTGTGCACCAAGTGACCACCACCATTTCTCTGAAGTACTTCCGGACAGCTGACCCATGAAGATTGCGCCCATCAGTCTGACTTCTGTGTTCTAGGCCCGTTCCATTTCTGTGTCTGTACATACGACTCCATGATCGTTCCATTTCTGTGTCTGTACATACGACTCCATGATCGTTCCATTTCTGTGTCTGTACAGACGACTTTAGGATCGTTCCATTTCTGTGCCTGTACACACGACTCCAGGATCGTTCCATTTCTGTGCCTGTACACACGACTCCAGGATCGTTCCATTTCTGTGTCTGTACATACGACTCCATTATCGTTCCATTTCTGTGTCTGTACACACGACTCCAGGATCGTTCCATTTCTGTGTCTGTACACACGACTCCATGATCGCTCCATTTCTGTGCCTGTACATACGACTCCAGGATCGTTCCATTTCTGTGTCTGTACAGACGATTCTAGAATCGCTCCATTTCTGTGTCTGTACATACGACTCCATGATCGTTCCATTTCTGTGTCTGTACAGACGATACCAGGATCGTTCTATTTCTGTGTCTGTACAGACGATACCAGGATCGTTCTATTTCTGTGTTTGTACAGACGATACCAGGATCGTTCTATTTCTGTGTCTGTACAGACGATACCAGGATCGTTCTATTTATGTGTCTGTACAGACGATACCAGGATCGTTCTATTTCTGTGTCTATACAGACGATACCAGGATCGTTCTATTTATGTGTCTGTACAGACGATACCAGGATCGTTCTATTTCTGTGTCTATACAGACGATACCAGGATCGCTCCATTTCTGTGTCTGTACAGACGACTCCAGGATCGTTCCATTTCTGTGTCTGTACAGACGACTCCAGGATCGCTCCATTTCTGTGTCTGTACATACGACTCCAGGACCGTTCCATTTCTGTGTCTGTACAGACGACTCTAGAATCGCTCCATTTGTGTCTGTACGGACGACTGCGGGATCGTTCTATTTCTGTGTCTGTACAGACGATACCAGGATCGTTCTATTTCTGTGTCTATACAGACGATACCAGGATCGTTCTATTTCTGTGTCTGTACGGACGACTCCAGGATCGTTCTATTTCTGTGTCTGTACAGACGATACCAGGATCGTTCCATTTCTGTGTCTGTACACACGACTGCAGGATTGTTCTATTTCTGTGAGTATGCAGACGAGTTCAGGTCTGCTCCATGTATGTGCTTTCACAGGAGACTCCTAGACCTCTGTTGAACAACATTTGATAGTATCTTTATGAAGTTGTTTCAGTGTATGTTTGTTATTTATGTGCCGATAAAGGCTTTCTAGCGGCTAGCTTCCATTCTGTCTCCTGGAAGTTGGGCAGTTCCACGCTTCGTTTTCTTGATGTGCTCCAGGAGTTCAGGACAACTGTCTTGTGTTGATAGTAAAGAGAATACAACAAGACGGATCACAGAAATACAGCCACAAGACGGACTCACCGTCACAGATGAGCCGTGCCACGGTGCTGGCGTAGGAGACCAAGCTGCTGTAGTTGGGCACCAGGAAGCTGGATGCCTGTGACGAGGCCACGAGGCTCAGCTCCTGCAGGTCAGCCAAGGGCTGGATGCCCAGGGTGAAGATGTTGACTCTCCGGGCCTTCAGGTCGTTGGCGGCTTGTAGAGCTGCAAGCAGTTTAGACATGGAGTCAGTTAGAGGCTGATGTTCATGAGAATAGAAACAATAACATTAGGTATACGGAGGTGAGCTGTGTGAAAGAATAGAACAGAAACAATAAAATTAGGTATTTAGAGGTGAGCTGCGTGAAAGAATAGAACAGAAACAATAAAATTAGGTATTTAGAGGTGAGCTGCGTGAAAGAATAGAACAGAAACAATAACATTAGGTATATAGAGGTGAGCTGTGTGAAAGAGTAGAACAGAAACAATAACATTAGGTACACAGGGGTGAGCTGTGTGAAAGAGTAGAACAGACACAATAACATTAGGTACACAAGGCTGAGCTGTGTGAAAGAGTAGAACAGAAACAATAACATTAGGTATACAAGGGTGAGCTGTGTGAAAGAGTAGAACAGAAACAATAACATTAGGTACACAGGGGTGAGCTGTGTGAAAGAGTAGAATAGAAACAATAACATTAGGTACACAGGGGTGAGCTGTGTGAAAGATTAGAACAGAAACAATAACATTAGGTACACATGGGTGATCTGTGTGAAAGGGTAGAACAGAAACAATAACATTAGGTACACAGGGGTGAGCTGTGTGAAAGAGTAGAACAGAAACAATAACATTAGGTATATAGAGGTGAGCTGTGTGAAAGAGTAGAACAGATACAATAACATTAGGTATATAGAGGTGAGCTGTGTGAAAGAGTAGAACAGACACAATAACATTAGGTATATAGAGGTGAGCTGTGTGAAAGAGTAGAACAGAAACAATAACATTAGGTATATAGAGGTGAGCTGTGTGAAAGAGTAGAACAGAAACAATAACATTAGGTACACAGGGGTGAGCTGTGTGAAAGAGTAGAACAGACACAATAACATTAGGTACACAAGGGTGAGCTGTGTGAAAGAGTAGAACAGAAACAATAACATTAGGTACACAGGGGTGAGCTGTGTGAAAGAGTAGAACAGAAACAATAACATTAGGTATATAGAGGTGAGCTGTGTGAAAGAGTAGAACAGAAACAATAACATTAGGTATACAAGGGTGAGCTGTGTGAAAGAGTAGAACAGAAACAATAACATTAGGTACACAGGGGTGAGCTGTGTGAAAGAGTAGAATAGAAACAATAACATTAGGTACACAGGGGTGAGCTGTGTGAAAGAGTAGAACAGAAACAATAACATTAGGTACACAGGGGTGAGCTGTGTGAAAGAGTAGAACAGACACAATAACATTAGGTACACAAGGGTGAGCTGTGTGAAAGAGTAGAACAGAAACAATAACATTAGGTACACAGGGATGAGCTGTGTGAAAGAGTAGAACAGAAACAATAACATTAGGTATATAGAGGTGAGCTGTGTGAAAGAGTAGAACAGAAACAATAACATTAGGTATACAAGGGTGAGCTGTGTGAAAGAGTAGAACAGAAACAATAACATTAGGTACACAGGGGTGAGCTGTGTGAAAGAGTAGAATAGAAACAATAACATTAGGTACACAGGGGTGAGCTGTGTGAAAGAGTAGAACAGAAACAATAACATTAGGTACACATGGGTGATCTGTGTGAAAGGGTAGAACAGAAACAATAACATTAGGTACACAGGGGTGAGCTGTGTGAAAGAGTAGAACAGAAACAATAACATTAGGTATATAGAGGTGAGCTGTGTGAAAGAGTAGAACAGATACAATAACATTAGGTATATAGAGGTGAGCTGTGTGAAAGAGTAGAACAGATACAATAACATTAGGTATATAGAGGTGAGCTGTGTGAAAGAGTAGAACAGACACAATAACATTAGGTATATAGAGGTGAGCTGTGTGAAAGAGTAGAACAGAAACAATAACATTAGGTATATAGAGGTGAGCTGTGTGAAAGAGTAGAACAGAAACAATAACATTAGGTACACAGGGGTGAGCTGTGTGAAAGAGTAGAACAGACACAATAACATTAGGTACACAAGGGTGAGCTGTTTGAAAGAGTAGAACAGAAACAATAACATTAGGTACACAGGGGTGAGCTGTGTGAAAGAGTAGAACAGAAACAATAACATTAGGTATATAGAGGTGAGCTGTGTGAAAGAGTAGAACAGAAACAATAACATTAGGTATACAAGGGTGAGCTGTGTGAAAGAGTAGAACAGAAACAATAACATTAGGTACACAGGGGTGAGCTGTGTGAAAGAGTAGAACAGAAACAATAACATTAGGTATATAGAGAAGAGCTGTGTGAAAGAGTAGAACAGAAACAATAACATTAGGTATATAGAGAAGAGCTGTGTGAAAGAGTAGAACAGAAACAATAACATTAGGTATATAGAGAAGAGCTGTGTGAAAGAGTAGAACAGACACAATAATATTAGGTATATAGAGGTGAGCTGTGTGAAAGAGTAGAATAGACACAATAACATTAGGTATATAGAGGTGAGCTGTGTGAAAGAGTAGAACAGACACAATAACATTAGGTATATAGAGGTGAGCTGTGTGAAAGAGTAGAACAGAAACAATAACATTAGGTATATAGAGAAGAGCTGTGTGAAAGAGTAGAACAGACACAATAACATTAGGTATATAGAGAAGAGCTGTGTGAAAGAGTAGAACAGACACACAGTTATGTATGCAGGGTTGACCTGGGTCTGAGACCACTCACTCAACTCCGGGTCACTAGACCTGCCGTCTGAAAGCAGCACGACCACTTTCTTGGCGCCTCGCCTCCCGCCCTGGTCAGGGCTGAACAACTGCAGGGCTGCCTCCAGGGCCAGGTGTGTGTTGGTGGTGCCGTTATCGAAGGGGACATTCAGCAACGTCTGTGGAATGGGTTCAAACATTAGCTAGGATGTTCAAGCGTAGGGGAAGAATGGCAATTTGCGTAATACAAGAAATAATGAGCTGTAGTACAAGACGTAATGAGTTGTAATACAAGACGTAATGTGACAGCAGTATTGTCTAGTTACACAGTCTGGTTAGACGTTTATGACTGCAGTATTGTCTAGTTACGCAGTCTGGTTAGAAGTTTATGACTGCAGTATTGTCTAGTTATACTGTCTCGTTAGAATCTATGACAGCAGTATTGTCCAGTTTTCAGGCACAACCTCCTTCATAATAGAAAGTCTAAGGGAACTTTATATTTTGTCTTCCCCCGTTCGTGATCATCTGTCTGTCATCAGCCATACCTACCAACCACACCACCACAAGTCTGTAGTTATTGTTTTATAGCCACCACAAGTCTGAAGTGACTGTTTTATAGCCACCACAAGTCTGAAGTGACTGTTTTATAGCCACGACAAGTCTGAAGTGATGTTGTATAACCACGACAAGTCTGAAGTGACTGTTGTATAACCACGACAAGTCTGAAGTGATGTTGTATAACCACAACAAGTCTGAAGTGATGTTCTATAACCACGACAAGTCTGAATGGATGTTGTATAACCACGACAAGTCTGAAGTGACTGTTGTATAACCACGACAAATCTGAAGTGATGTTGTATAACCACAACAAGTCTGAAGTGATGTTCTATAACCACGACAAGTCTGAAGTGACAGTTTTATAACCATGACAAGTCTGAAGACTTACAGCCACCAAAGTCTGTAATGAATGTTTTGTAGCCACGATAATTATGTAGTGATTGCCATATAGACAATCCAAATCTGCGATGACTGTTTTGTAGCCACGATAATTATGTAGTGATTGCCATATAGACAATCCAAATCTGTAGTGACTGTTTCATGGTCACCAAAGTCTGTAGTTACTGTTTTGTGGCCACTAAAGTCTTTAGTGTCTGCTGCATGGCAGCCACAAGTCTGTGGTGATTGCCACATAGTCACCACATGTCTGTAGTGATTGCCAGATTGCCACCACAAGTCTGTAGTGATTGCCAGATAGCCATAATAAGTCTGAAGTCTTATAGCCACCACAAGTCTGTAGTGATTGCCATATAGCCACCACAAGTCTGTAGTGATTGCCACATAGTCACCACAAGTCTAAAGTCTTATAGCCACCACAAGTATGTAGTGATTGCCACATAGTCACCACACGTCTAAAGTCTTATAGCCACCACAAGTATGTAGTGATTGCCACATAGTCACTATACGTCTGTAGTGATTGCCACATAGCCACCACAAGTCTAAAGTCTTATAGCCACCACAAGTATGTAGTGATTGCCACATAGCCACCACAAGTCTAAAGTCTTATAGCCACCACACGTCTGTAGTGATTGCCACATAGTCACCACAAGTCTAAAGTCTTATAGCCACCACAAGTATGTAGTGATTGCCACATAGTCACCACACGTCTGTAGTGATTGCCATATAGCCACCACAAGTATGTAGTGATTGCCACATATTCACCACAAGTCTAAAGTCTTATAGCCACCACAAGTCTAAAGTCTTATAGCCACCACAAGTATGTAGTGATTGCCACATAGTCACCACACGTCTGTAGTGATTGCCATATAGCCACCACAAGTCTGTAGTGATTGCCACATATTCACCACAAGTCTAAAGTCTTATAGCCACCACAAGTATGTAGTGATTGCCACATAGTCACCACAAGTCTAAAGTCTTATAGCCACCACAAGTATGTAGTGATTGCCACATAGTCACCACACGTCTAAAGTCTTATAGCCACCACAAGTATGTAGTGATTGCCACATAGCCACCACAAGTATGTAGTGATTGCCACATAGTCACCACACGTCTGTAGTGATTGCCACATAGTCACCACACGTCTGTAGTGATTGCCACATAGTCACCACACGTCTGTAGTGATTGCCACATTGTCACTATACGTCTGTAGTGATTGCCACATAGTCACCACACGTCTGTAGTGATTGCCACATAGTCACTACACGTCTGTAGTGATTGCCACATAGTCACTATACGTCTGTAGTGATTGCCACATAGTCACTATACGTCTGTAGTGATTGCCACATAGTCACTACACGTCTGAAGTGAACTAAATTATATAATGGCTACCCATCAAATATCCCAGTTGTGCTGCTTCTACCTTCACCTAGCGACGCACTACACACAAGTAAACAAACATTACACGGAAGGGAATCTGTGGTCCGTTGTTGGTGTTAACAAACTGGACACATGAGATCAGCCTACCTGGTAGACCTGGTCAATGGATGAGGTCAGGTTAAACACTGGAATAACAGAGATAGCCTACCTGATAGACCTGGTCGATGGATGAGGTCAGGTTAAACACTGGAATAACAGAGATAGCCTACCTGGTAGACCTGGTCAACGGATGAGGTCTGGTTAAACACTTGACACACGGGGGCAGGTTAAACACTGGACACCCGTAGATAGCCTACCTGATAGACCTGGTCGATGGATGAGGTCAGGTTAAACACTGGACACACGGGGTCAGGTTAAACACTCGACACACAGGGTCAGGTTAAACACTGGACACACGTAGCTAGACTACCTGATAGACCTGGTCGATGGATGAGGTCAGGTTAAACACTGGACACACAGAGATAGCCTACCTGATAGACCTGGTCGATGGATGAGGTCAGGTTAAACACTGCCTGTGGGGTGGTGCTGTAGACTACCAGTCCCACCTTGGTACTGCTCTCGCCCAGGACGAAGCCGTGGACAACACTGGCCACAAATTCGAAATTCCTCTCAAAGAGATCCACTGAGATGCTGCTGGAGTCATCTACTACAAACACTAGGTCCACTTGAACAGATGGGTCACAGGTAGGGTCTGAAATAAACCATTTTGTGAGATTAAAATGTGTTGTTGGCTTTTAGAGCATAGGATGTTGATGCATCCATCTTTATGTACATATAATTTACGTGTTTGTTTCTTTGTTTATTTGCTTGTTTGTTGCAATTTAAAATTGTAGAATTATCAAACGATTCTACCGGGTCGTATATTATGTTGAGTCTCTCGGCAAATGATTCACACTCCCAACATGTGAGTCCTGGGCCAAGTGGCATTCACCAAGGACACAACTTGGGGGGTGTAGAACTTGAGTGTAGCGAGACAGTTTTCAGAGAGAATGTGTACCGAGACATTCTCGGAGTGGAGTGGATTCAGACGAAGACACTACTGAGTGTATAAACAATCTTAACATGGAAGATCAGCTGCCTCATAGAGAGTCACGTATGTGGAGAACAGAAATACTTTGGATCATCAACAGCCTCATTTCTGGGACAGTGAACTACTTGAGCTCATCAACAGCCTCATCTCTGGGACAGTGAACTACATGAGCTCATCAACAGCCTCATGTTTGGAAATGTGAAATACTTGGGATCATCAACAGCCTCATGTTCGGAAAAGTGAAATACTTGGTATGATCATCAGCCTCATGTTCGGAAAAGTGAAATACTTGATATGATCATCAGTCTCATGTCTGGTAAAGTGACATACTTGGTATAATCATCAGCCTCATGTCTGGGAAAGTGAAATACTTGTTACGATCACCAGCCTCATGTCTGTGAAAGTGAAATGCTTGGGATCATCAGCAGCCTCATGTCTGTTGTCGCGGTGCACTTGAAACCCATCTATTCTGCATATGCAAACAGTAGAGTATTATGGATGGAATTATAAATGTTGCCTACTTTTAATATTAATTTTATAACTATGTCTGTGAATGCCTATCAGGAAATATTCGGGGGTTGTAAAACGTCACCTTACACCGATCAAATATTGCTTAGTCATGGTACAGACAAAGGCTGGCAGTAGGGGTCAAAGGTTGACCAATGAAACGGCAGGAGCCGACCAATGAAAAGGCGGTAGACACATGCCCGCGCCTGGCCAGCTGACCCTCGGTCATTTAATCAGGCGGGCCTGAGGCGAAGACAGTCGAACACCAGTGTTATCATACTTGCTAAAAGGCAAAACCTACGACTTGTCTGTTATATACTGTTAGGCTGATGCTTTGGTGATCCAATAAATAATTGTAGGCTTGAGAGGCTACCAGAGTTGCTACTGCACCACCACGCTTTCATCACCGAGCTACTGACGAGAAGAGCCAGTGAGTGGTTGACCACTAGGCAGAAGCAGAGAAGAGCCAGTGAGTGGCTGACCACTAGGCAGAAGCAGAGAAGAGCCAGTGAGTGGCTGACCACTAGGCAGAAGCAGAGAAGAGCCAGTGAGTGGCTGACCACTAGGCAGAAGCAGAGAAGAGCCAGTGAGTGGCTGACCACTAGGCAGAAGCAGAGAAGAGTCTGGCTCCATGCAGCACTCAGATAAGTTCCTGTGGCCAACCTTGCCAAAAACCACTGACCACTGAAGCCTTCAGTAAGGACCTAAAACTAGGTTACACTCTACCACTGCATACAGAAAGAGCTCTAGGCACATCCAACACTTAAAGATAAGTGCCAATTCTTTTATTTCAGCTTCAACAGCATCAAATAAACACTACACTTTATTTTGCTCTTTCAAATTGCTCTTAGAGTTCCATTTATTAGTATACAGTTTATGTAAGATTGATGTTTGATTATTTAGAGTGAGAATTCATTTCTTGAGTTATGATAATTCTCTGGGGGCTGTAATTCTATCACAGGCAATAGTAGCCCAGATAACTAAACCTGCTGTCTTTTCCCAAAGTGTGCAGCTTCAAGTTTTACTTTCTGGTGCCTGTGCCATTGTTAGGAAAGTTGACATTTTCTAGGCCAAAAACCCATACTCCTATTCTACGAGCCAACTCCGTCTTCTTTTCCTACAGTGGATAGACTTTCTTAATGGTTAGTCTTTGTCTTCTACTCTGGTGTGAGGAGTCTCCTCTCTAGTTTGAAGACTCTGCTACATCTGTGAAAGTGAAAAACTTGGGATCATCATCAGCCTCATGTCTGCGAAAGTGACATACATTGGATCATCACCAGCCTCATGAAAATACTTGGGGATCATCACCAGCCTCATGTCTGGGAAAGTGAAATACTTGGGGATCATCACCAGCCTCATGTCTGGGAAAGTGAAATACTTGGGGATCTTCACCAGCCTCATGTCTGGGAAAGTGAAATACTTGGGAATCATCACCAGTCTCGTGTCTGGGAAAGTGAAAAACTTGGGATCATCATCAGCCTCATGTCTGCGAAAGTGACATACATTGGATCATCACCAGCCTCATGAAAATACTTGGGGATCATCACCAGCCTCATGTCTGGGAAAGTGAAATACTTGGGGATCATCACCAGCCTCATGTCTGGGAAAGTGAAATACTTGGGGATCTTCACCAGCCTCATGTCTGGGAAAGTGAAATACTTGGGGATCATCACCAGTCTCGTGTCTGGGAAAGTGAAATACTTGGGGATCTTCACCAGCCTCATGTCTGGGAAAGTGAAATACTTGGGGATCATCACCAGTCTCGTGTCTGGGAAAGTGAAATACTTGAGGATCTTCACCAGCCTCATGTCTGGGAAAGTGAAATACTTGGGGATCATCACCAGTCTCGTGTCTGGGAAAGTGAAATACTTGGGGATCTTCACCAGCCTCATGTCTGGGAAAGTGAAATACTTGGGGATCTTCACCAGCCTCATGTCTGGGAAAGTGAAATACTTGGGGATCATCACCAGTCTCGTGTCTGGGAAAGTGAAATACTTGGGGATCTTCACCAGCCTCATGTCTGGGAAAGTGAAATACTTGGGGATCATCACCAGTCTCGTGTCTGGGAAAGTGAAATACTTGGAATCATCATCAGCATCAAGACTGGGAAAGTGACATGGTATGTAATTACATTTGTCCTGAAGCAACCTTCCTTTTATGGGTCTCTGGTGTGAAGCGACATCAATTTTTGCAGTAGAGAATGTACGAAAGATGAGTTGTAGCCAATGTTTCTTTCACTGTGTCAGGCGACCAGGCCAGACGTTGTAACGCGTGCTGACAAGACGAATTGATATCATATGGTGTTGTAAATTGGTCTCACAAGATCAGTTGACGTCATAGAATGATATTCAATGCTATTAATAGAACTTCTGTTATCACGCGTTGCTGAAGAATACATTTCGTTGTTCCTAATGTTTACAAACCTAGGCACTCTTCAGAATAACGGTTCTAAATTATTTAGTGTAAAAGGTATACCTTACAGGGCCTCATTAGTTGATGTCGATCACTTCTGGTTCAATGTGTCGTTGACTGCTAGACCGATGGATGGATGCAATAAATGTTTCCTGGCCCCGGAGGGTCCTCACTGTCATCGGAGTGTATAACTGTGAAATATTATTGGTACGTAATTCCATTTTCTCAGTTCTGTAGTTTAGTTCGTAGTGTTTAATATTTTTTTTGTAATTATATACAACATGAGGCCCTGTAAGGGATGCTTGTTACACTAAATAATTTAGGACCTTTATTCGGAAGATTGCCCAAACCTGGCTACGATATTCCATGAATATTACCCAGCCGGCTGGGCTATTCCGATAATATCACTTCATCAGAAAATGATATCAACGCAGATGGCATTGGTCATCCGCGGGTGAGGACAGTAACTGACAACACGGGACTTACCTGGGTGTATTGGCACTGGAGAAAAAAGAAGAAATGAAAACAGCTTTGATCAAACAGTTATTGGCAATAACATAAGATTATAAAATGACGTCACTGCAACAACAGCTACAGTCAACTTTTCAATGAGAGTGTCATTAATGCAGGATGGATGACAGTGAAAGTCATGTTATGTGCAACATACACACACACACGAACACGCTCGCGCATGCAAGCATAAACACACACACATACGTACACACACACACACACATCTATACATACATACATACATACATATATATATATATATTAATCAGGTGCCGTCTCCACAGTAAATGTTGGCTGCAATGGATCTCCAACACTTTCTAATGCCTTGACTGTACATTCGGTCAGACTGCTATTAGTCATTCTCTTGAAGTTATCTTCCCACTTGTATCATTGTCTACCTCTTGCTCACTTCGCTTCAAACTTATCCTCTAGTTTGGTTTTTATAAGAGTGTTATGTTTTTTAACGTGGCCGAAATATTTCATTTACCTCTTTGTTATTTTGTTCATCAATTTTCTTTTCATTCCTGTTTTTCTTGAAGATCTATATTTAATTGTTTTTGTCTCCTTGAAATACGACATATTCTTCTGTATATCCACATCTCCAGGGCCTCTATTCGACTTTCGAATTGATCATTGACCAGACTTCGAGTCTTATAGAAGTGTTGAATACACATAACATTTGACCATTCTCATTTTCAATGCGTTGTTAATATCTTTAGCAGTGAAGAAAACACTTTGAATTTTATAATGATTTGGAGAAAGACGCCAAGAAACGCAAGCATTCAGAATTAAATATCTTAATGTGTGACTTGAAAGCTAAAATTGGAGAACAGAGGATGGATGCATATTAGGCAAGTGTGGACTAGAGGAACAGAATCAAAGAGGTTGCAGACTTTTAGAGTGAGCAAAACAAGTGAACACCTGACATATGAATGTGTGACATGTGATACGAAATCTTGTGTCAATGTGAAGTGTGACATGCCATATGAAACCTGACATATGAAGTGTGACATGTGACATGAAACCTGACATGTGAAATGTGACACAGCTGAAGTCAGATGATACTTACCGTCACAAACAGTTCTAGTAATTAGGTCAGTGATGGTGGCCAGAGCCGCAAAGTTCTTGACACTGAAGACACTCTCGGGCCGGCTGGCGATGCCCTGTAGCTCCACCAGATTGGTCATGCCCACACCCACCACGATGATGGTGATGTTCTGTCGCTTGAGGTCATTGGCGGCCTGCACGGCTGTAGGAGATGAGAAATGACACCTTCCACACTTGCAACTCATGGTGTTGTATTGTTTTGTCTTGTAGCGACTGGACACGTGTTATGTAATTATATTGTACTGTGCTGGCTTGTGTTATACAGTTGGGCATTATTCTACAAGTGTACAATAATGTCCATGGCAGATTTCATGCAATAACGTACAGACAGTTTAACAAGTCTGTGTACATTCTATGAGATTTTCAGCGTGTACTTAATGTAGCCAGCGTGTACTTAATGTAGCCAGTGTGTACTTAATGTAGCCAGTGTGTACTTAAAGTAACCAGTGTGTACTTAATGTAGCCAGTGTGTACTTAAAGTAGTCAGTGTGTACTTAAAGTAGCCAGTGTGTACTTAAAGTAGCCAGTGTGTACTTAAAGTAGCCAGTGTGTACTTAATGTAGCCAGTGTTTACTTAATGTAGCCAGTGTGTACTTAATGTAGCCAGTGTGTACTTAATGTAGCCAGCGTGTACTTAATGTAGCCAACATAATATAGCCAGGGTTTTCATCTATTTAAGGATATTCCCATTTGTTGCGTGGTACACTGTGGTATGTCTTTCTTCTTGTCGATGACCATAATTCTATATTTGTCGCAATGTAATTCTGCCTGAGTTGCTCACCGTGTGGCTCTACGACAGTTCTCAGATGCGTGAGTGGTCCGTGTGGGGGGATCGCTGTTTTATGTATAATTTATATATAACACGTAAATGTACACAGATAGTTACCATCAGGCAAGAGAAAATGACGCTACATACTTTTGGTAATGTTCTGTGACAGCCCATCAATGATGGCGACATAACTTTTTTAATGTTCTGTGACAGCCCATCCGTGATGATGATACTTACGTTTTGTAATGTTCTGTGACAGCCCATCCGTGATGACAATACTTACTTTTGGTGATGTTCTGTGACAGCCCATCCGTGATGACGATCAGAACTTTGGGCTCGCCGGGTCTGGCCCCACGGTCTGGTGAAGTCAAGTAACCTTCACGGTTGATTGCGTTCAAAGCGTCGAATGTGTAGGTGAGCTCTCGCAGCTGGGTCGTGTTCAGGACATCCTGGGTATGAGTACACATGTGCGTTGGTTGAATGACAGGTGTGAGCACAAGTGTGTGTTGGTTGAGTGACAGGTGTGAGAACAGTTGTGTTAGTTGAGTGACAGGTGTGAGCACAGGTGTGTTAGTTGAGTGACAGGTATGAATACGTGTGTGTTAGTTGAGTGACAGGTGTGAGCACAGGTGTGTTAGTTGAGGGGCAGGTATGAATACGTGTGTGTTAGTTGAGTGACAGGTGTGAGCACAGGTGTGTTAGTTGAGTGACAGGTATGAATACGTGTGTGTTAGTTGAGTGACAGGTATGAATACGTGTGTGTTAGTTGAGTGACAGGTGTGAGCACAGGTGTGTTAGTTGAGTGACAGGTATGAATACGTGTGTGTTAGTTGAGTGACAGGTGTGAGCACAGGTGTGTTAGTTGAGTGACAGGTATGAATACGTGTGTGTTAGTTGAGTGACAGGTATGAATACGTGTGTGTTAGTTGAGTGACAGGTGTGAGCACAGGTGTGTTAGTTGAGGGGCAGGTATGAATACGTGTGTGTTAGTTGAGTGACAGGTGTGAGCACAGGTGTGTTAGTTGAGTGACAGGTATGAACACGTGTGTGTTAGTTGAGTGACAGGTATGAATACGTGTGTGTTAGTTGAGTGACAGGTGTGAGCACAGGTGTGTTAGTTGAGGGACAGGTATGAACACGTGTGTGTTAGTTGAGTGACAGGTGTGAGCACAGGTGTGTTAGTTGAGTGACAGGTATGAACACGTGTGTGTTAGTTGAGTGACAGGTATGAACACGTGTGTGTTAGTTGAGTGACAGGTATGAGCACAGGTGTGTTAGTTGAGTGACAGGTGTGAGCACAGGTGTGTTAGTTGAGTGACAGGTGCGAGCACAGGTGTGTTAGTTGAATGACAGGTATGAACACGTGTGTGTTAGTTGAATGACAGGTGTGAGAACAGTTCTGTGTTAGTTGAGTAACAGTTGAGAACCATTGATGTTTCTTGGATAGGCAGGTGAGAACCATTGATGTTTCATGGACAGACAGATGAGAACCATTGATGTTTCATGGACAGACAGGCGAGAATCATTGTTGTGTCAGGGACAGGTAGGTGAGAATCATTAATGTGTCAAAGACAGGTAGGTAAGAACCATTGATGTTTCATGGACAGACAAGCGAGAATCATTGATGTTTCATGGACAGACAAGCGAGAATCATTGATGTGTCAGGGACAGGTAGGTGAGAACCATTGATGGTTCATGGACAGACAAGCGAGAATCATTGATGTGTCAGGGACAGGTAGGTGAGAATCATTGATGTGTCAGGGACAGGTAGGTTAGAATCATTGATGTTTCTCTGACAGACAGTTGAGAACGATCGATGTTTCAGGGACAGGGAGGTGAGAGTAATTACTGTTTGATAGAAAGACAGTGAACGTTATTGATGTTTGATAGACACACAGACGAGAGCTATTGATGTTTGATATAGACATACATATTTAGAAAAGATTATTAGATTATTCTACATGGTGTATATTTAATGAATGTGGGGTTTTTGAAAATATTGCCTTTCCAAGTTTTGTATTTACTTTCTATGTTTCATGAACTCCACAGAGGATGAATACAAACCTTGGAACGGCAATATTTTCTAAACCCCACAGTCATTAAAAATACCCAGACAACAACGATTATTAGGACAATTGGGTTACAGACATAAATCTAGTATATGCGCAACTTCTTACCGCGGCAAACTGTTCTGGGTCTGTGTACTTGTTCAAGTCTATGCGATGCTGATACCGTGTGCTGAAGATTCCCAACGCCACCTGCACGCCTTTGGGCCCCAGGTTAAACTTCCTGGCCGTGTTAGCGATAAACTGCAACTCCCGACCCCAGCCGATGGAGTTGATGCTGTTGGAGGCGTCGGCCAGGTAGTAGATGTCGGCAGACACAAGCTCCACACAAGAATTTGCTACAGCCATCGGCAAACAGACAGACAGAGACACAATCAACACATTGATTAACAATAGAGTACAGGCCATGGAACATATAAGCTGTTGAATTACCCAGCCGTCAAATGTTGGCCTTTTGCTCCTTGAATCTATGTCAGTTTAAAATGTTTTCATATCCATTACAGGACATCGCTGTCAACATCAGCATCTTTCAGCTGTTTGTTGATCTCTTTGGCAAGATTACGCTCAGTAGTTTGCCATTGCTTTCTGAGCGGCCGGCTTAATTATCCCACAAGTCACGAGCGCGGGTAGAACCGCAACCAATTCTCGCGCGCTGCGAGAGCGTGCGAGAACGGGATTACGGAGAAAGTATTGTAACCCCTCGGCCAGAGAGACCGGCATCTATGTCAGTATAAGAATATATTCCTCGCAACATTGGTTCTAATAATTGAATCCTCCTTACAAATCCCCAGGGTATATAAATTCCCAAGGTGTATAAGTTCCCTCATACGATAAATATTTCCAGGGTATATAAGTTTCCAAATACGGTACACATTCCCAAGGTATATCATTTCCAGAGGTATATAAATTTCCACATGTGATACGCATTCCCAAGGTATATAAATTCCCACATAAGATACACATCCCCATGGTATATAAATTTCTAAGGTATATAAACTCCCAAGGTATATAAATTCCCAAATATGATACGCAATTCCCAAGGCTTACATACGATGCACAATTCCTACGGTATATAAATTTCCACATTCGAAGCACATTGCTATGGCATATAGACTCCTAGGGTACATAGATTCTCCGGTATATAAACACATAATATAAACAAATAACTCCAGGGTATATACATCCACACATATGATGCGCCTTCCCGTAATATAAATACCTCCAAGGTATGCAAATTCCCAGGATATATAAATTTCAACTCTTGATATTAACTTCAGGGGTATATAAATTTGCAAGGTCTATACATTCTCAGGGTATATATATTCTCAAGGTTTATAAATTCCCACATACAACATACATTATCAAGGTACACAACAGATGCCAGGATGTACAAAATGCCTGACACAATTATTCAGTACACATATATACAAAATACCAGTCACAACAACACAGTACACAAATGTGCAATATACCTGACAAAGTAATTCACTACACACATGTACAAAACACCTGACACAATAATACAGTACACATATGTACAAAATACCTGACACAATAATACAGTACACACATGTACAAAATACCTGACACAATAATACAGTACACACATGTACAGAATACCTGACACAATAATACAGTACACGTTTGTACAAAATACCTGGCACAATAATACAGTACACACATGTACAAAATACCTGACACAATAATACAGTACACGTATGTACAAAATACCTGACACAATAATACAATGGCAGACCAGAGACTACATGTATTATCTATGTGTGATACAAATTGTACACTTACTTGGACGGGTGGTTGTGGGTGCTGAAACAGACATCAGACCAAGAGAGTTCAATACGAGAATTATAGAAGTATAGAAGCTGAGATAAATATTGATGATATCATAGTACATCTCTATATTATACAAGCTTAGACAAATATTGTTGATATAATATTACATGTCTCTAATATAAATCATATATAAATATTGATGATATCATAGTACATCTCTATATTATACAAGCTTAGACAAATATTGTTGATATAATATTACATGTCTCTAATATAAATCATATATAAATATTGATGATATCATAGTACATCTCTATATTATACAAGCTTAGACAAATATTGTTGATATAATATTACATGTCTCTAATATAAATCATATATAAATATTGATGATATCATAGTACATCTCTATATTATACAAGCTTAGACAAATATTGTTGATATAATATTACATGTCTGCAAGATAAATTGTAGATAAATATTGATGATATCGTAGTACATCTCTATATTATACAAGCTTAGACAAATATTGTTGATATAATATTACATGTCTCTAATATAAATCATATATAAATATTGATGATATCATAGTACATTCTCTATATTATACAGCTTAGACAAATATTGTTGATATAATATTACATGTCTCTAATATAAATCATATATAAATATTGATGATATCATAGTACATCTCTATATTATACAAGCTTAGACAAATATTGTTGATATAATATTACATGTCTCTAATATAAATTGTAGATAAATATTGATTTCATATTACATGTCTGCAGTCTACAAGCTAGGAGCGCATAGCTGCTGCCTCTCGCTTTGATTTGGAGACTAATTAAGACTGAGCTGAATTGTAGAGATCATATCGTATAGTTTTATATGTATAGACACGTATGGCTGACATGTGTACACACGAATACATGTGGCTCACGTGTCTACACATAAACACTGTGTGTGTGTGTGTGTGTGTGTGTGTGTGTGTGTGTGTGTGTGTGTGTGTGTGTGTGTTTGTGTCATATCATCATCATCCGGTGCCTTGCAAGCTTGCGTGGGCCATCATGACTCTCCACAAATTGCGATCTCCGATGTCACGGATCAATCCATGTGTTGACTCCCTTCCGTGCCATGACACAAAATGTCAAGAATCTTCTCTTGTTGTCTCCCTCTGTCTCTCTTTCCTCAAATCTTTCCGGTTTTCTCCACATGTTCCAGTTTTTGACTTCTCTTAATGTAACCCCAAAAACGATGAATGTCTCTTCCTGCTGTTTGTGATAAGTTGTCTTTGCGACTCAGCTTCCCTCAAAATGTCCAGATTGCTGATTTTGGCTGTCCAATTAATTTTCAGCACTCTTCTATAAAACCATATCTCTAAGAATTTCTGGGGATTTTTCTCCCTTGCTAATTGTCAAGGATTCGCAGCCGTATTTTAAACCTGGTTCTATGTAACATACAAGAACTCGTTATCTAACTTTCCGATATCAAAGGCGTGATGACGCAGATGTAGTAAAGGAACTCTGGAAGGGCGTGAACAATGCAAAAGAACAGATTGACTATAATGGTCCAGAGAGAATGCGGCAGCAGGGTGTGTTCAGAGGACCTAGTACACAGTCGTCACTCAGATGTAAAGAAGGACATACATATAGTCAGATTGCAACGGGCACAATTAGTATTGGAACTCTTCCCGCAACATGTCCCAAAGTTCGTCAATAGTCTGTATTATAAATTTTCTTTATATTAACATTGTACCGATCTCTAATTTCCTTGTCTGTTTCAAGAAACGCTAGATCTAACTTGATATTCTTATAGGCTTTCTTTATGGTTTTAAGTCTTAACGACATCTTCCCTACAACTAGCACATGGTCACTATGTCCAGCTGCCCCTGGTCTAGTTTGTGCTCCTACTAACCTGCTTCTGAATCTCTTTGGAATCAGTATGTACTCAATTTGATTGCGAATATTATCTCCAAGGCTTTTCCACGTATATAATCGTCGAGGATGGTGTTCGAACCAGGTGTTACCTATTACCATTGTTAAGCGACAAAGCTCTGAAAATTAACATAATACAAGTATAACCACCATCAGCTAACTGTGAAGATGAAGGAGGAGGAGGAGGAGGAGATATAGATATAGATATATTTTACAATGACATAAACATGGCCGTGGACCAGTGTAACAACTTTGAAATGTCATACTCGGGAATTTCAATGCCAAAGTAGGCAACAAAAATAAAAAAGAAGGTGAGTTGTGTGACTGATGACTATAACCAAGGCAATAGGAATTAAAGGGGAGGCAGATTAAAAGCGTGGGCAGAAATTTGTCATGGGGTTTTACTAATAATAATCTTTCTGAGATTGCCCAAAATCATTTAACTGTTCTAGTGTGTCACATGTCACACAAAAACAGGTAAATAGACACGTGTCTACACTGAAACACGAGTTGTGTCTCTGATGTCTTTGACATGTCGATATAAATAAATGTGTGTTTGACATGTCTCCACATATTCTTGTGCTTTACACATCTACACAAATACTATACACGTGTGCTACACATCATCCTTAGTATTATGTTTGGAGATATGTTGCTAGAACTGTGACAGAATAAGCCGCCGAGCAGACAGGTGAGCCATTAAATGTCATAATTGTCAGTGACAACAGCGAGCAACAGGCGAGCCATTAAATGTCGTAATAATCAGTGACAACAATTGTAGTATTACCTGCAGTGGTGGTTGGGGATGCTGAAACAGAAATAAGACCAGGATTAATTATGAGAAAAATAGGTTTATAATATAGAAGCTGAGTTCAGCTTAAAAGATTTGAACTACAAACATATAGTACACAAGCTGAAATAGCATTAACAGCTGTAGTACCAACCATCAAGTAGGTTTGAACCAAACATAGCGCACAATCACGTGATCAGGTTTTACAATGTAAATTCCCGCTCACTGGGCATAGATACTGAGGGATGATACACTCAACAAAACAAATAACGTGTTGGCCCTAGCACGGCGAAATAACGTCCGTCTGTCCAACCGGGAGATCACATTTGGTGATATATTAATCTGTTGGCACTGAATCAGTTAACGATGTGAAATACAAATGTTCAGTATAGAATCTAGAGCAGCATTAATGATGTGAACTACAAATGTATAGTATAGAAGCTAGAACAGCATTAAAGAAGTGAACTACAAATGTATATTATAGAAGCTAGAGCAGCATTAAAGATGTGAATTACTAATGTATAGTATAGAATCTAGATCAGTAGATGTGAACTACAAATGTATAGTATAGAAGCTAGAACAGCATTAAAGATGTGAACTACAAATGTATAGTATAGAAGCTAGAACAGCATTAAAGATGTGAACTACACATGTTCAGTATAGAATCTAGAGCAGCATTAAAGATGTGAACTACAATTGTATAGTATAAGTAAATCTAGAAACAGCATAGATTACAGATGTGAACTACAATTGTACAGTATAGAAGCTAGAACAGCATGACAGATGTGAACTACAATTGTATAGTATAGAAGCTAGAACAGCATGAAAGATGTGAACTACAATTGTATAGTATAGAAGCTAGAGCAGCATGAAAGATGTGAACTACAATTGTATAGTATAGAAGCTAGAACAGCATGACAGATGTGAACTACAATTGTACAGTATAGAAGCTAGAACAGCATGACAGATGTGAACTACAATTGTATAGTATAGAAGCTAGAACAGCGTGATCATCCACATCTTGGAATATTATCTCTAGATCAGGTAGCATATCAAATCTGTTCTTTACTTCTATGTTACAATTGTCATGTATTACCTTGTCATTTTAAAAACATGCACGATGCAATAATACAGTACATACATATACAAAATACCTGACACAATAGTACAGTTGACGCATGTACAAATATCTGACACAATAATACAGTAGACGCATGTACAAATATCTGACACAATAATACAGTAGACGCATGTACAAATACCTGAAACCAATAGTACAGAACACGCATGTACAAATATCTGACACAATAATACAGTACACGCATGTACAAATATTTGACACAATAATACATTAAAACAATGTTTTCCCGTAGTGAATATAAATAACGAAGACACAAGTTGCTTCCTGTTTGACCGTGCTAGGAAGATATGCACCCAGGACACACTGACAGAAGAATTTGAAACTCTGAAGAATGCCTTATACCTGAATGGGAACTCCACAGGATTTATAAATCGCCACTGCCAACAGCCCAAACCTAACCCAGAAAAAAAAACTACAGTCCCTAAACTCAAGGTTTTCACCCAGTTAACCTTCCGAGGAGATGACGTAATGCAACATTTGCAGGACCGGCTCATCACAGCAGTCGGGCGGACATTCTGTGCTGTACCTCCGGTTATCAGTTACAAAACCACACCGATCCCCACCACAGCAGTTAAAGAACCTCTAGCTTTGTACACCAAATCGAAGTGTATTTATCACTTTACATGCATTTGCGAGCCACCTACATAGGCAGAACAGAGCGACAGTTACATAACAGGGTGTTGGAACACATTCTGAACTGGGTGGACAAGATACTACACACAGAAGATGGTAGCCTAGGCAGGCCGACACACCGGAACAGTCCCTTCATCGGTCCGACACGTGCTCGAGAATGGTCATGTGGTTGAAAGAGACAGTGTCTTCCGTGTGTTGTTCAACACACAGAATAGTCGGTTGTTAAGGTTTGCTGAAGCCATAATGATAAATCTGCGTAAGCCGGCCTTGTGAAAGCAGAAAGACATGTTAGTCAGTTTAAAATTACCGTGGTAGACAATCGACATTACTGTGCGAATATGTGTATATTTCAGCTTGAAGGAGTTATCTAGTTATTTCACTTTATGTTGTGTGATTTCTGCAGTATGTACCTGACGAGATGCAGCGAAATATGCCAGGCAATAAATCGTGCAATCTATTTTTTGTGTCTTCGTTATTCAAAATAATACATTACACTGTCAAAACTGTCATTTACTATCACTATATTACCTTGCGCTGAATGGCAGGGGGGAGGGGGTAGAGGGGCGGGGGGGGGGGGGTGTCTTAAGTCTGAGGAATTAAGGCTGCCTGGCTAGTGCAGACCCCGTGAACTGTGCAGGTTAGAGTTTTCTTTTTGCTTCCGATTAAAAAAAAAAAATCTCCACACCTTACCAAGGATTAGAACCCGGGTCTCTCGAAGGAGAATCCAGCATGTAATATCTATTTGTGCTACAATGACAGGCAAGAGACTACGTGTAATATCTATTTGTGATGGAATGACAGGAAGAGACTATATGTATTATCTATATGTGATATAAAATGTACAATTACCTGGAGTGGTGGTTGTTGGTGCTGAAACATAAATTAGACCAGGGGAGTTAAATACCAAAATTACACGTTTATATTATAGAAGCTGAGATAAATATTGTTATCATGTTACATGACAATAGTATAGAAGCTGAGATAAATATTGTTGATATCATAGTACATTACTATAGAATACAAGCTTAGATAAATATTGTTATCATATTACATGACTATAGTATAGAAGCTATGATAAATATTGATTATATGATAATACATCTCTATAGTATACACGCTGAGATAAATACTGATGATACAATATTAGATCTCTATATTGTACAAGTTACGATAACTATTAATAATATCATACTGCATCAGTATAATATAAATGTTAGGATAACTACTGATGATATCATTGTACATCGCTATAGTGTACAGGTTAGGATAACTACTGATGATATCATTGTACATCGCTATAGTGCACAGGTTAGGATAAATATTGATGATATCATGATACATCACTATAGTATACAAGTTAGGATAACTACTGATGATATCATTGTACATCGCTTAGTATACAAGGTAGGATAAATATTGATGATATCATAGTATATCGCTATAGTATACAGGTTAGGATAACTACTGATGAATTCATGGTACATTTATATATATATATATATATATATATATATATATATATATATATATATATATTATTCATATATATTATAAAGTTATTTAGTTAATTAGATGTGAACTACAAGAGTGTGGTATAGAAACTAGAGCAGAATGAATGATTTGAACCAAAAATGTATAGGATAGAAGCTAGCGCAGCATTAAAGATGTGAACTACAAATTTATAGAATAGAAGCTACAGCAGCATGCAAGATGTGAACTACAAATGTATAGTATATAAGCTGAGATCAGCTTTAAAGATTTGAACTTCAAACGTATAGTATACAAGCTTAGACTAGCCTTGAAGATGTGAATTTCAAATCTATAGTATACAAGGTGAGATCAGCCTTAAAGATGTGAACTACAAACGTTTAGTATACAAGCTGAAGCCAGACTTAGATATGTGAACTACACACGTTTAGAAATCAAGCTGGGGTCAGCCTTAAAGATGCGAACTGCACACGTATTTTATACAAGCTGAGACAAGCCTTAAAGATGTGAACTACAATTGTATAGTATAGAAGCTAGAGACACATTAAAGATGTGAATTACAAATGTATCGTATTGAAGCTAGAGCAGTAGTTAAAGATATGAACTACAAATGTATAGTATAAAATCTAGAGCAGCATTAAAGATATGAACTACAAATGTATCGTATAGAAACTAGAGCAGCATTAAAGATGTGAACTACAAATGTATAGTATACAACCTTAAATCATGCAAACATGTATTCTGTATACGTTTAGAACAAAACTAAAGACGTAAGTTGTAAATCTATAGCATAGAAGCTGAAACATACATTTATTTTATGGACGTGACTTGCAAATTTATGGTAAAGGTGATTAGATTAACTATCAATACATGATTTACAAATGTATAGTATACACTTTTACACCAACATTAAAGACATGAATTACAAATGTATAATATAGAAACTTTGATCAATATTAAAGACGTGCCACTGGTTTATATCTGTGTAGTGTCAGGACAAATATGATGCGTAGTCTAGACACTCAGTGAGCATTAAAGCAGAGTCATGGACCTGCACAACTACACATGTGTGTGACACATCTACACAACTACACATGTGTGTGACACGTCTACACAACTACACATATCTAAGACACGTCCACACAACTACACATATCTAAGACACGTCTACACAACTAGACATATCTAAGACACGTCTACGCAAATACACATGTCTATGACACGTCTACACAACTACACATGTCTATGACACGTCTACACAACTACACATGTGTGTGACACATCTACACAACTACACATATCTAAGACACGTCTACACAACTACACATGTGTGTGACACATCTACACAACTACACATGTCTATGACACGTCTACACAACTACACATGTCTATGACACGTCCACACAACTACACATGTCTATGACACGTCTACACAACTACACATGTCTATGACACGTCCACACAACTACACACATTCTATGACACGTCTACACAACTACACATGTCTATACACGTCCACACAACTACACATGTCTAGTGACACGTCCTACACAACTACACATGTCTATGACACGTCCACACAACTACACATGTCTATGACACGTCTACACAACTACACATGTCTATGACACGTCTACACAACTACACATGTCTATGACACGTCTACACAACTACACATTTCTTTGACACGTCTACACAACTACACATGTCTATGACACGTCTACACAACTAGACATGTCTTTGACACGTCTACACAACTACTCATGAGTTAGACTTTATACAATTACATGTGTATGTCACGTGTCTTCACAAATACTCGGGTATTTCATTTGTCTACACAT
>JACEFZ010024025.1:232500-412500 GCA_014155875.1 Cepaea nemoralis | reverse complement strand
ATCTCTCTGGTTTAGACCCCACATCTCTCTGGTTTAGACCCCACATCTCTCTGGTTTAGACCCCACATCTCTCTTGGTTAGACCCCACATCTCTCTGGTGTAGTCCCCACATGTCTCTGGTTTAGACCCACATCTCTCTGGTGTAGTCCCACATCTCTCTGGTTTAGACCCCACATCTCTCTGGTGTAGTCCCCACATCTCTCTGGTTTAGACCCACATCTCTCTGGTTTAGACCCCACATCTCTCTGGTTTAGACCCCACATCTCTCTGGTTTAGACCAACATCTCTCTGGTTTAGACAACACATCTCTCTGGTTGGACCCCACATCTCTCTGGTTTAGACCCCACATCTCTCTGGTTAAGACCCCACATCTCTCTGGTGTAGACCCCACTTCTCTCTGGTTTAGACCCCACATCTCTCTGGTGTACACCCCACTTCTCTCTAGTTTAGACCCTACATCTCTCTCTGGTGTAGTCCCCACATCTCTCTGGTTTAGACCCCACATCTCTCTGGTTTAGACCCCACATCTCTCAGGTGTATACCCCACATCTCTCTGGTTTAGACCCCACTTGTCTCTGGTTTAGACCCCACATCTCTCTGGTTTAGACCCCACATCTCTCTGGTTTAGACCCCACTTCTCTCTGGTTTAGACCCCACATCACTCTGGTCTAGACCCCACATCTCTCTGGTGTAGTCCCCACATCTCTCTGGTGTAGTCTCCACATCTCTCTGGTTTAGACCCCACATCTCTCTGTGTAGTCCCACATCTCTCTGGTTTAGACCCCACATCTCTCTGGTTTAGACCCCACATCTCTCTGGTTTAGACCCCACATCTCTCAGGTGTAGACCCCACATCTCTCTGGTTTAGACCCCACATCTCTCTGGTTTAGACAACACATCTCTCTGGTGTAGACCCCACATCTCTCTGGTTTAGACCCCACATCTCTCTGGTGTAGTCCCGACATCTCTCTGGTGTAGTCTCCACATCTCTCTGGTTTAGACCCCACATCTCTCTGGTGTAGACCCCACATCTCTCTGGTTTAGACCCCACATCTCTCTGGTTTAGACCCCACATTTCTCAGGTGTAGACCCCACATCTCTCTGGTTTAGACCCCACATCTCTCTGGTTTAGACCCCACATCTCTCTGGTTTAGACCCCACATCTCTCTGGTTTAGACCCCACATCTCTCTGGTTCAGACCCCACATCTCTCTGGTTTAGACCCCACATCTCTCTGTTTTAGACCCCACATCTCTCTGGTTTAGACCCCACATCTCTCTGGTTTAGACCCCACATCTCTCTGATGTAGTCCCCCACATCTCTCTGGTTTAGACCCCACATCTCTCTGGTGTAGTCCCACATCTCTCTGGTTTAGACCCCACATCTCTCTGGTGTAGTCCCAACATCTCTCTTGTTTAGACCCCACATCTCTCTGGTTTAGACCCCACCTCTCTCTGGTTTAGACCCCACATCTCTCTGGTTTAGACCCCACATCTCTCTGGTTTAGACCCCACATCTCTCTGGTGTAGACCCCACATCTCTCTGGTTTAGACCCCACATCTCTCTGGTGTAGTCCCGACATCTCTCTGGTGTAGTCTCCACATCTCTCTGGTTAGACCCCACATCTCTCTGGTGTAGACCCCACATCTCTCTGGTTTAGACCCCACATCTCTCTGGTTAGACCCCACATTTCTCAGGTGTAGACCCCACATCTCTCTGGTTTAGACCCACATCTCTCTTGTTTAGACCCCACATCTCTCTGGTTTAGACCCCACATCTCTCTGGTTTAGACCCCACATCTCTCTGGTTTAGACCCCACATCTCTCTGGTTTAGACCCCACATCTCTCTGGTTTAGACCCCACATCTCTCTGGTTTAGACCCAACATCTCTCTGGTTTAGACCCCACATCTCTCTGGTTTAGACCCCACATCTCTCTGGTTTAGACCCCACATCTCTCTGGTTTAGACCCCACATCTCTCTTGGTTAGACCCCACATCTCTCTGGTGTAGTCCCCACATGTCTCTGGTTTAGACCCCACATCTCTCTGGTGTAGTCCCCACATCTCTCTGGTTTAGACCCCACATCTCTCTGGTGTAGTCCCCACATCTCTCTGGTTTAGACCCCACATCTCTCTGGTTTAGACCCCACATCTCTCTGGTTTAGACCCCACATCTCTCTGGTTTAGACCCAACATCTCTCTGGTTTAGACAACACATCTCTCTGGTTTGGACCCCACATCTCTCTGGTTTAGACCCCACATCTCTCTGGTTAAGACCCCACATCTCTCTGGTGTAGACCCCACTTCTCTCTGGTTTAGACCCCACATCTCTCTGGTGTACACCCCACTTCTCTCTAGTTTAGACCCTACATCTCTCTCTGGTGTAGTCCCCACATCTCTCTGGTTTAGACCCCACATCTCTCTGGTTTAGACCCCACATCTCTCAGGTGTATACCCCAAATCTCTCTGGTTATACCCCACTTGTCTCTGGTTTAGACCCCACATCTCTCTGGTTTAGACCCCACATCTCTCTGTTTAGACCCCACTTCTCTCTGGTTTAGACCCCACATCACTCTGGTCTAGACCCCACATCTCTCTGGTGTAGTCCCCACATCTCTCTGGTGTAGTCTCCACATCTCTCTGGTTTAGACCCCACATCTCTCTGGTGTAGTCCCCACATCTCTCTGGTTTAGACCCCACATCTCTCTGGTTTAGACCCCACATCTCTCTGGTTTAGACCCCACATCTCTCAGGTGTAGACCCCACATCTCTCTGGTTTAGACCCCACATCTCTCTGGTTTAGACAACACATCTCTCTGGTGTAGACCCCACATCTCTCTGGTTTAGACCCCACATCTCTCTGGTGTAGTCCCGACATCTCTCTGGTGTAGTCTCCACATCTCTCTGGTTTAGACCCCACATCTCTCTGGTGTAGACCCCACATCTCTCTGGTTTAGACCCACATCTCTCTGGTTTAGACCCCACATTTCTCAGGTGTAGACCCCACATCTCTCTGGTTTAGACCCCACATCTCTCTGGTTTAGACCCCACATCTCTCTGGTTTAGACCCCACATCTCTCTGGTTTAGACCCCACATCTCTCTGGTTCAGACCCCACATCTCTCTGGTTTAGACCCCACATCTCTCTGTTTAGACCCCACATCTCTCTGGTTTAGACCCCACATCTCTCTGGTTTAGACCCCACATCTCTCTGATGTAGTCCCCACATCTCTCTGGTTTAGACCCCACATCTCTCTGGTGTAGTCCCCACATCTCTCTGGTTTAGACCCCACATCTCTCTGGTGTAGTCCCAACATCTCTCTTGTTTAGACCCCACATCTCTCTGGTTTAGACCCCACCTCTCTCTGGTTTAGACCCCACATCTCTCTGGTTTAGACAACACATCTCTCTGGTTTAGACCCCACATCTCTCTGGTTTAGACCCCACATTTCTCAGGTGTAGACCCCACATCTCTCTGGTTTAGACCCCACATCTCTCTTGTTTAGACCCCACATCTCTCTGGTTTAGACCCCACATCTCTCTGGTTTAGACCCCACATCTCTCTGGTTTAGACCCCACATCTCTCTGGTTTAGACCCCACATCTCTCTGGTTTAGACCCCACATCTCTCAGGTGTAGACCCCACATCTCTCTGGTTTAGACCCCACATCTCTCTGATGTAGTCCCCACATCTATCTGGTTTAGACCCCACATCTCTCTGGTGTAGTCCCCACATCTCTCTGGTTTAGACCCCACATCTCTCTGGTGTAGTCCCCACATCTCTCTGGTTTAGACCCCACATCTCTCTGGTTTAGACCCCACATCTCTCTGGTTTAGACCCTACATCTCTCTGGTTTAGACAACACATCTCTCTGGTTTAGACCCCACATCTCTCTGGTTTAGACCCCACATCTCTCTGGTTTAGACCCCACATCTCTCAGGTTTAGACCCCACATCTCTCTGGTTTAGACCCCACATCTCTCTGGTGTAGTCCTTACATCTCTCTGGTTTAGACCCCACATCTCTCTGGTTTAGACCCCACATCTCTCTGGTTTAGACCCCACATCTCTCTGGTTTAGACCCCACATCTCTCTGGTTTAGACCCACATCTCTCTGGTTTAGACCCCACATCTCTCTGGTTTAGACCCCACATCTCTCTGGTTTAGACCCACATCTCTCTGGTTTAGACCCCACATCTCTCTGGTGTAGTCCCCACATCGCTCTGGTTTAGACCCCACATCTCTCTGGTTTAGACCCCACTTCTCTCTGGTTTAGACCCCACATCTCTCTGGTTTAGACCCCACATCTCTCTGGTTTAGACCCCACATCTCTCTGGTTTAGACCCCACATCTCTCTGGTTTAGACCCCACATCTCTCTGGTTTAGACCCCACATCTCTCTGGTTTAGACCCCACATCTCTCTGGTTTAGACCCCACATCTCTCTGGTTTAGACCCCACATCTCTCTGGTTTAGACCCCACATCTCTCTGGTGTAGTCCCCACATCGCTCTGGTTTAGACCCCACATCTCTCTGGTTTAGACCCCACTTCTCTCTGGTTTAGACCCCACATCTCTCTGGTTTAGACCCCACATCTCTCTGGTTTAGACCCCACATCTCTCTGGTTTAGACCCCACATCTCTCTGGTTTAGACCCCACATCTCTCTGGTTTAGACCCCACATCTCTCTGGTGTAGAGACCCCACATCTCTCTGTTTAGACCCCACATATCTCTGGTTTAAGAACCCCACATCTCTCTGGTGTAGACCCCAATCTCTCTGGTTTAGGACCCCACATCTCTCTGGTGTAGACCCACAGCTCTCTGGTTTAGACCCCACATCTCTCTGGTTTAGACCCCACATCTCTCAGGTTTAGACCCACATCTCTCTGGTTTAGACCCCACATCTCTCTGGTGTAGCACCCCACATCTCTCTGGTTAGACCCCACATCTCTCTGGTTTAGACCCACATCTCTCTGGTTTAGACCCCACATCTCTCTGGTTTAGACCCCACATCTCTCTGGTTTAGACCCACATCATCTCGTTTAGACCCCACATCTCTCTGGTGTAGACCCCACATCGTCTCTAGTGTAGTCCCCACATCTCTCTGGTTTAGACCCCCCATCTCTCTGGTGTAGTCCCCAACTCTCTCTAGTTTAGACCCCACATCTCTCGGGTTTATGTACCCTCACAATCTCTCTGGTGTAGTACCCCACCATCAGCTCCTGGTTTAGACCCCACATCTCTCTGGTTTCGACCCCACTCCTAGACCCCACATCCTCTCTTGGTTTAGACAAAACCTCTCTCTGTGTTTAGACCCCACATCTCTCTGGTTTAGGTACCCCACATCTCTCTGGTTTAGACCCCACCTCCTCTCTGGTTTAGACCCCACATCTCTCTGGTTTAGACCCCACATCTCTCAGGTTTAGACCCCACATCCTCCTGTTTAGGACCCCACATCTCTCGGTGTAGTCCTTACATCTCTCTGGTTTAGACCCCACATCTCTCTGGTTTAGACCCCACATCTCTCTGGTTTAGACCCACATCTCTCTGGTTTAGACCCCACATCTCTCTGGTTTAGACCCCACATCTCTCTGGTTTAGACCCCACATCTCTCTGGTTTAGACCCCCACAATCTCTCTGGTTTAGACCCCACATCTCTCTGGTTTAGACCCCCACATCTCTCTGGTGTAGTCCCCAACATCTCTCTGGTTTAGACCCCACATCTCTCTGGTGTAGTCTCCCACCTCTCTCTGTTTTAGACCCCACATCTCTCTGGTGTAGACCCCACATCTCTCTGGTTTAGACCCCACATCTCTCTGGTTTAGACCCCACATTTCTCAGGTGTAGACCCCACATCTCTCTGGTTTAGACCCCACATCTCTCTTGTTTAGACCCCACATCTCTCTGGTTTAGACCCCACATCTCTCTGGTTTAGACCCCACATCTCTCTGGTTTAGACCCCACATCTCTCTGGTTTAGACCCCACATCTCTCTGGGTTAGACCCCACATCTCTCATGTGTAGACCCCACATCTCTCTGGTTTAGACACCCACATCTCTCTGATGTAGTCCCCACATCTATCTGGTTTAGACCGCCACATCTCTCTGGTGTAGTCCCCACATCTCTCTGGTTTAGACCCCACATCTCTCTGGTGTAGTCCCCACATCTCTCTGGTTTAGACCCCACATCTCTCTGTTTAGACCCCACATCTCTCTGGTTTAGACCCTACATCTCTCTGGTTTAGACAACACATCTCTCTGGTTTAGACCCCACATCTCTCTGGTTTAGACCCCACATCTCTCTGGTTTAGACCCCACATCTCTCAGGTTTAGACCCCACATCTCTCTGGTTTAGACCCCACATCTCTCTGGTGTAGTCCTTACATCTCTCTGGTTTAGACCCCACATCTCTCTGGTTTAGACCCCACATCTCTCTGGTTTAGACCCCACATCTCTCTGGTTTAGACCCCACATCTCTCTGGTTTAGACCCCACATCTCTCTGGTTTAGACCCCACATCTCTCTGGTTTAGACCCCACATCTCTCTGGTTTAGACCCCACATCTCTCTGGTTTAGACCCCACATCTCTCTGGTGTAGTCCCCACATCGCTCTGGTTTAGACCCCACATCTCTCTGGTTTAGACCCCACTTCTCTCTGGTTTAGACCCCACATCTCTCTGGTTTAGACCCCACATCTCTCTGGTTTAGACCCCACATCTCTCTGGTTAGGACCCCACATCTCTCTGGTTTAGACCCCACATCTCTCTGGTTTAGACCCCACATCTCTCTGGTTTAGACCCCCACATCTCTCTGGTTTAGACCCCACCATCTCTCTGGTTTAGACCCAACATCTCTCTGGTTTAGACCCCACATCTCTCTGGTGTAGTCCCCACATCGCTCTGGTTTAGACCCCACATCTCTCTGGTTTAGACCCCACTTCTCTCTGGTTTAGACCCCACATCTCTCTGGTTTAGACCCCACATCTCTCTGGTTTAGACCCCACATCTCTCTGGTTTAGACCCCACATCTCTCTGTTTAGACCCCACATCTCTCTGGTTTAGACCCCACATCTCTCTGGTGTAGACCCCACATCTCTCTGGTTTAGACCCCACATCTCTCTGGTGTAGTCCCGACATCTCTCTGTTGTAGTCTCCACATCTCTCTGGTTTAGACCCCACATCTCTCTGGTGTAGACCCCACATCTCTCTGGTTTAGACCCCACATCTCTCTGGTTTAGACCCCACATTTCTCAGGTGTAGACCCCACATCTCTCTGGTTTAGACCCCACATCTCTCTGTGTTAGACCCCACATCTCTCTGGTTTAGACCCACATCTCTCTGGTTTAGACCCCACATCTCTCTGGTTTAGACCCCACATCTCTCTGGTTTAGACCCCACATCTCTCTGGTTTAGACCCCACATCTCTCATGTGTAGCCCCACATCTCTCTGGTTTAGACCCCACATCTCTCTGATGTAGTCCCCACATCTATCTGGTTTAGACCCCACATCTCTCTGGTGTATCCCCACATCTCTCTGGTTTAGACCCCACATCTCTCTGGTGTAGTCCCCACATCTCTCTGGTTTAGACCCCACATCTCTCGGTTTAGACCCCACATCTCTCTGGTTTAGACCCTACATCTCTCTGGTTTAGACAACACATCTCTCTGGTTTAGACCCCACATCTCTCTGGTTTAGACCCCACATCTCTCTGGTTTAGACCCCACGTCTCTCTGGTTTAGACCCCACATCTCTCTGGTTTAGACCCCACATCTCTCAGGTTTAGACCCCACATCTCTCTGGTTTAGACCCCACATCTCTCTGTTTAGTCCTTACATCTCTCTGGTTTAGACCCCACATCTCTCTGGTTTAGACCCCACATCTCTCTGGTTTAGACCCCACATCTCTCTGGTTTAGACCCCACATCTCTCTGGTTTAGACCCCACATCTCTCTGGTTTAGACCCCACATCTCTCTGGTTTAGACCCCACATCTCTCTGGTTTAGACCCCACATCTCTCTGGTTTAGACCCCACATCTCTCTGGTGTAGTCCCCACATCTCTCTGGTTTAGACCCCACATCTCTCTGGTTTAGACCCCACTTCTCTCTGGTTTAGACCCCACATCTCTCTGGTTTAGACCCCACATCTCTCTGGTTTAGACCCCACATCTCTCTGGTTTAGACCCCACATCTCTCTGGTTTAGACCCCACATCCCTCTGGTTTAGACCCGACGTTTCTGAGCCGTATAGTGCTACAGGCCAGACGTTCACGCTTTGTCCAGAGAGAGATTCGAACGTATGACAACCCCGCCCACAGGGAAGCCAGACATTTAATAATTATCAGTGACAACAAATGAAGAATTACCTGCAGTGGTGGTTGTAGGTCCTGAAACAGAAATCAGACCAGGGGGGTTCAATAAGAGACTGACACATGTACACTAAACAAACTTAGGTTAGGCATTCAACTGTGAACTACACATGTATAGTATAGAAGCTTAGACAGCATTACAGATGTGAACCATAAATGTATAGTATACAAATTTAGGTCAGCCTTAAAGCTGTAAACTACAAATGTATAGTATAGAAGCTTATATCAACATGACATATTCATTCATTCATTCATTAAGAAGCATGTTCTTTGCAAAACCTCTTCCCATAACAATATTCGGAAAACTTCTCGATCACAAGCAAGATGCCTGGCCCGCGTCCGATACACCCATCTGGAGATCATCCCCAACATTATGCACCCATCTTCTCTTTGGCCTTCCTCTTCCTGTCTTCCCAGACATATAGACCGCCATTGTTTCTCTCTCCAAACATTCATGACGTTTCAAATGACCAAAATATTTCAATTTTCTTTGTTTTATCGTCTTTAGTAGCCAGCCTTATTCAATATACAGATCTTGTCGTATGGATACATTTGTTCTTTCCTGTATCCAAGATATTCTTAGAACTCGTCTATAACATTTCTATTCAAAGGTATTTATGCGCTGTTCAGTTTGCTTCGTAAGTATCCAAGTCTCACAGGCGAATGTTGCATTGGGAAAGATGCATGCGCTTAAAAATCTAATTTGTGTAGGTCTGTCTGTCAAACGCCAACATGTATTCAGTTGTTTTCGGTTTTGAAGAGCAATAGATATTCGTCTTTTAATTTCTTTCACTGTGTTAACATTGTTGGTAATTAATGACCCAAGATATTCGAAATTTTCCACCACCTACAATGTTTCCTCATTAACGTATATTTCTTTCTCCATTTTAGTTTTATCTATACGCATTATCTTTGTTTTGCTATCTTAAGATATAAGTTGTGATTGTCACTATTCTTTCACACACAACACTAAAGTTAGATAACGAGCTAGCACACACAACACTAAAGACAGATATAGAGCTACAACACACAACACAGCCACACATTTGTGTGGGATGGCAGGTAAATGTAGTTGGTGTTTTCTACAGGTGTCATTAGGTTACAGCAACATCGAACTTTATATTCCCGTTCATCAGGTGGCGCTAGGTGTCTCATGTGCATGCGCAGCTTATAAACAAAATGGCGACTGTACTTACAAGTGTACAACCAAAGAGCAACGTGCTGTTGTACGTTTTTTGTGGGCAAAAGGACTGCTTGCGAAGTACATTCATAAAAACATGTTTCCTGTTTATGCTGACAAATATTTGTCCCGTAAAGTGGTGCATAGGTGGGTAGAAACATTTTCTCAAGGACGCTCTAAAATTGTTGATGACATCCGATCTGGTCGTCCTGTTGAGATTGCAACAGAAGCATCCGTGCAGCGGGTGGAGAAGATGATTAGAGGTGACGGACGAGTAAAGGAAGACTCTGTAGCATCTGCAATAGGGTGCTCACATAGTTCAGCATACAGCATAATGCATGATCGATTGAAATTTAAGAACGTGTGCTCAATGACGCCGAAGTTGAATGTGAAGTGAAAACGTGGTTTAGAAAACAGAGCACGCAGTTCAATGCAGCAGGTTTAGGAGAACTGATAAAACGATTTGATAAGTGCATCAATGTTGGTGGAAATTATGTTCAGAAAAAAAGGGACAATTTATGTATAAAAATAATTTGGTTTCAAGTTGTTATCATATGTAGTTTTTTTTCTACACCCATTTGTGACTTACTTATTGACTTCCCATCGTATAACACACAACACTAAAGTCGGATATATAGCTATAGCACAACCCAATGGTCATAAATACTCACGAATGGTCACACATTGTCTGAGAGCAGGATCGTACTCCAGGCATGGGAGACACTGACAGGAATATTCGCCGGTTTGGTTGAGCTGGCAGTGAGTGTTGTCCAGACAGACGTCCGAACATGTGCACTCATCTCCGTACCTTTTGTCTGTTGGAAAATGATTGAGTAGTAGTAAAAGTAGTAGTAGTAGTAGTAGCAGCAGCAGAAGCAGCAGCAGCAGTAGTAGTAGTAGCAGTAGTAGCAGCAGCAGCAGTAGTAGTAGCAGTAGTAGCAGCAGGCAGCAGCAGTAGTAGTAGCAGCAGTAGCAGCAGCAGTAGCAGTAGTAGTAGTAGCAGCAGCAGTAGTAGTAGCAGTAGTAGCAGTAGTAGTAGCAGTAGTAGTAGTAGTAGTAGTAGTAGCAGCAGTAGCAGTAGTAGTAGTAGCAGCAGCAGTAGTAGTAGCAGTAGTAGCAGTAGTAGTAGCAGTAGTAGTAGTAGTAGTAGTAGTAGTAGTAGTAGTAGTAGTAGTAGTAGTAGTAGTAGTCGTAGTAGTAGTAGTAGTAGTAGCAGTAGTAGTAGTAGTAGCAGTAGTAGTAGCAGCAGTAGTAGTAGTAGTAGTAGTAGTAGTAGTAGTAGTAGTAGTAGTAGTAGTAGTAGTAGTAGTAGCAGTAGTAGTAGTAGTAGCAGTAGTAGCAGTAGTAGCAGTAGTAACAGTAGTAGTAGTAGTAGTAGTAGTAGTAGTAGTAGTAGTAGTAGTAGTAGTAGTAGTAGTAGCAGCAGCAGTAGCAGCAGTAGTAGTAGTAGTAGCAGTAGTAGTAGTAGTAGTAGTAGTAGTAGTAGTAGTAGTAGTAGCAGTAGTAGTAGTAGCAGTAGTAGCAGTAGTAGCAGTAGTAGTAGTAGTAGTAGTAGTAGTAGTAGTAGCAGCAGCAGCAGTAGTAGTAGTAGTAGTAGCAGCAGCAGCAGCAGTAGCAGTAGCAATAGTAGTAGTAGTAGTAGTAATAGTAGTAGTAGTAGTAGTAGTAGTAGCAGTAGTAGTAGTAGTAGTAGTAGTAGTAGTAGTAGTAGTAGTAGTAGTAGTAGTAGTAGTAGCAGTAGTAGTAGTAGTAGTAGTAGTAGTAGTAGTAGTAGTAGTAGTAGTAGAAGTAGTAGTAGTAGTAGCAGCAGCAGCAGCAGCAGTAGCAGTAGCAATAGTAGTAGTTAGTGTAGTTAGTAGTGTAACACATCTATTTTCGTCAAACACACTTTCCAGATTCGTATTTGTACATGTGTAGCACGTAGCAACGTTACTTAAAGGAGTGTTCTACATTCGTTATACTGAGTTCAAATGTCACATACAAATCAATTGGCCCACAATTCAAGAGCATTAAATTATGATCGGCAGAGATAAGACTTCACTGCGCTGTTGTAAATCACACAACTTTACTGACACAACTATGTCGTGGCAAAGACTAGACGTCATCAAATTGATATTGTAGTGTTACATAGTTTTGTCTGTCAATTGGTCTCATCCAACACAACAGAAAATCAAGTATTGACAGTTTACTACAGATCTGTTGTAAGAGAGGTTCTAGCGACCCCATTTATGGCCCAAAAGATCGACCCACAGGGCTTGTTTCCAAACATGCTGGCATTCAGGCTGACTGGAAGGGACTGATGATGACAGTAAAATTGGTGGTACAGAGCTATCTAACAGTGGAAGAATACATGTGACATAGGGGGAGACAATATATCTAACAGGGAGAATGCATGTGATATAGAGGGAGGCAACATATCTAACAGTGGGAGAATACATGTGACATAGAGGGAGACAATATATCTAACAGTAGGAGAATACATGTGACATAGGGGAGACAATATATCTAACAGGGAGAATACATGTGACATAGGGGGAGACAATATATCTAACATTGGGAGAATACATGTGACATAGAGGGAGACAATATATCTAACAGTGGGAGAATACATGTGACATAGAGGGAGACAATATGTCTAACAGTGGGAGAAAACGTGTGACATAGAGTGAGGCAATATGTCTAACAGTGGGAGAAAACGTGTGACATAGAGGGGGACAACATGTCTAACATTTGGAGAATACATGAGACATAGAGGGAGACAATATGTCTAACAGTGGGAGAATACATGTGACATAGAGGGAGACAATATGTCTAACAGTGGGAGAATACATGTGACATAGAGGGAGACAATATGTCTAACAGTGGGAGAATACATGCGACATAGAGGGAGACAACATGTCTAACAGTGGGAGAAAACATGTGACATAGAGTGAGGCAATATGTCTAACAGTGGGAGAATACATGTGATATAGAGGGAGAGAATATGTCTAACAGTGGGAGAATACATGTGACATAGAGTGAGACAATATGTCTAACAGTGGGAGAATACATGTGACATAGAGTGAGGCAATATGTCTAACAGTGGGAGAATACATGTGATATAGAGGGAGAGAATATGTCTAACAGTGGGAGAATACATGTGACATAGAGTGAGACAATAGAAATATTCCCTAACAGGGGAGAATACATGTGACATAGAGTGAGACAATATGTCTAACAGTGGGAGAAAACATGTGCATAGAGTGAGACCATAGTGTACTAACAGTGGGAGAATAACATGTGATATAGAGGTGAGAAATATGTCTAACAGTGGGAGAATACATGTGACATAGAGTGAGACAATATGTCTAACAGTGGGAGAAAACATGTGACATAGAGTGAGACAATATGTCTAACAGTGGGAGAAAACGTGTGACATAGAGGGGGACAACATGTCTAACATTTGGAGAATACATGTGACATAAAGGGAGGCAACGTATCTAACAGTGGGAGAATACATGTGATATAGAGGGAGACAATATGTCTAACTGTGGGAGAATACATGTGACATAGAGTGAGACAATATGTCTAACAATGGGAGAATACATGTGATATAAAGGGAGGCAACATATCTAACAGTGGGAGAATACATGTGATATAAAGGGAGGCAACATATCTAACAGTGGGAGAATACATGTGATATAAAGGGAGGCAACATATCTAACAGTGGGAGAATACATGTGATATAAAGGGAGGCAACATATCTAACAGTGGGAGAATACATGTGATATAAAGGGAGGAAACATATCTAACAGTGGGAGAATACATGTGATATAGAGGGCGACAACATATCTAACAGTGGGAGAATACATGTGACATAGAGTGAGACAATATGTCTAACAGTGGGAGAATACATGTGATATAGAGGGAGGCAATATGTCTAACAGTGGGAGAATACATTTGATATCGAGGGAGGCAACATATCTAACAGTGGGAGAATACATGTGATATAGAGGGAGGCAACATATCTAACAGTGGGAGAATACATGTGACATAGAGTGAGACAATATGTCTAAAGGTGGGAGAAAACATGTGGCATAGAGTGAGACAATATGTCTAACAGTGGGAGAAAACGTGTGACATAGAGGGGGACAACATGTCTAACATTTGGAGAATACATGTGACATAAAGGGAGGCAACATATCTAACAGTGGGAGAATACATGTGATATAGAGGGAGACAATATGTCTAACAGTGGGAGAATACATGTGACATAGAGTGAGACAATATGTCTAACAGTGGGAGAATACATGTGATATAAAGGGAGGCAACATATCTAACAGTTGGAGAATACATGTGATATAAAGGGAGGCAACATATCTACAGTGGGAGAATACATGTGATATAAAGGGAGGCAACATATCTAACAGTGGGAGAATACATGTGATATAAAGGGAGGCAACATATCTAACAGTGGGAGAATACATGTGATATAAAGGGAGGCAACATATCTAACAGTGGGAGAATACATGTGATATAGAGGGAGGCAACATATCTAACAGTGGGAGAATACATGTGACATAGAGTGAGACAATGTGTCTAACAGTGGGAGGATACATGTGATATAGAGGGAGGTAACATATCTAACAGTGGGAGAATACATGTGATATAGAGTGAGACAATATGTCTAACAGTGGGAGAATACATGTGATATAAAGGGAGGCAACATATCTAACAGTGGGAGAATACATGTGATGTAAAGGGAGGCAACATATCTAACAGTGGGAGAATACATGTGATATAAAGGGAGGCAATATATCTAACAGTGGGAGAATACATGTGATATAAAGGGAGGCAACATATCTAACAGTGGGAGAATACATGTGATATAAAGGGAGGCAACATATCTAACAGTGGAGAATACATGTGATATAAGAGGAGGGCAACTTATCTAACAGTGGGAGAATACATGTGACATAGAGTGAGACAATATGTCTAACAGTGGGAGGATACATGTGATATAGAGGGAGGCAACATATCTAACAGTGGGAGAATACATGTGATATAGAGGGAGACAGTATGTCTAACAGTGGAAGAATACATGTGATATATAGTGAGACAATATGTCTAACAGTGGGAGAATACATGTGATATAGAGGGAGGCAACATATCTAACAGTGGGAGAATACATGTGACATAAAGGGAGACAATATATCTAACAGTGGGAGAATACTTGTGATATAGAGGGAGGCAACATATCTAACAGTGGGAGAATACATGTGACATAGATTGAGACAATATGTCTAACAGTGGGAGAATACATGTGACATAAAGGGAGGCAACATATCTAACAGTGGGAGAATATATGTGATATAAAGGGAGGCAACATATCTAACAGTGGGAGAATACATGTGATATAGAGTGAGACTATATGTCTAACAGTGGGAGAAAACATGTGACATAGAGTGAGACATTATGTCTAACAGTGGGAGAAAACGTGTGACATAGAGGGGGGCAAAATGTCTAATAGTGGGAGAAAACATGTGACATATCGGAAGGCAACATGTCTAACAGTGGGAGAATACATGTGACATAGAGTGAGACAATATATCTAACAGTGGGAGAATACATGTGATATAGAGGGAGACAATATATCTAACAGTGGGAGAATACATGTGATATAGAGGGAGACAATATATCTAACAGTGGGAGAATACATGTGACATAAAGTGAGACAATATGTCTAACAGTGGGAGAATACATGTGACATAGAGGGAGACAATATATCTAACAGTGGGAGAATACATGTGATATAGAGGGAGGCAACATATCTAACAATGGGAGAATACATGTGATATAAAGGGAGGCAACATATCTAACAGTGGGAGAATACATGTGATATAGAGGGAGACAATATATCTAACAGTGGGAGAATACATGTGACATAGAGTGAGACAATATGTCTAACAGTGGGAGAAAACATGTGACATAGAGTGAGACAATATGTCTAACAGTGGGAGAAAACGTGTGACATAGAGGGGGGCAACATGTCTAATAGTGGGAGAAAACATGTGACATATGGGAAGACAACATGTCTAACAGTGGGAGGACATACGTGACGTAGATGTAGGCACAAACACAAACTCTCCAAACCAAACCCATGAGTAAAAGAAGTTACACGAAGTTTATCTACAATAATCAATTTGGATGGAAATGACATTCTGAGAGGAATGTTACATTCTGAGAGGGGTGTTAACTTCTGAGAGGGATGTTAAATTCTGAGAGGGATGTTAAATTATGAGAGGGATGTTAAATTCTGAGAGGGATGTTAAATTCTGAGAATGATGTTAAATTCTGAGAGGGATGTTAAATTCTGAGAGGGATGTTAAATTCTGAGAGGGATGTTAAATTCGCAAAATGCTATTCAACATACAAGCCAGACTCTAACACCAGGCCTCGGCGACCATAAAATAAAGCCAGAGTAACTTAACCAAATCTTATAATAATAGTCATCAAGGAATAAACAACAGAAGCTAATTAATTATCATCAACTGTAAAACAACGGTCGATGAATACGGTTATAGCTGTGAAAGAAGTAACAGAACACGAGTATTACATGTTGAAGAGAAATAACAGAACCAGAGTATTTCATGTTGAAGAGAAATAACAACACCAGAGTATCTCATGTTGAAGAGAAATAACAGAACCAGAGTGTCTCATGTTGAAGAGAAATAACAGAACCAGAGTATTTCATGTTGAAGAGAAATAACAAAACCAGAGTATCTCATGTTGAAGAGAAATAACAAAACCAGAGTATCTCATGTTGAAGAGAAATAACAGAACCAGAGTATCTCATGTTGAAGAGAAATAACAAAACCAGAGTATCTCATGTTGAAGAGAAATAACAGAACCAGAGTATCTCATGTTGAAGAGAAATAACAGAACCAGAGTATTTCATGTTGAAGAGAAATAACAGAACACGTGTATTTCATGTTGAAGAGAAATAACAGAACCAGAGTATTTCATGTTGAAGAGAAATAACAGAAGCCAGAGTATTTCATGTTGAAGATAGGATAAATAACAGAACCAGAGTATTTCATGTTCAACTGAAATAATAAAACCAGAGTATTTCATGTTGAAGAGAAATAACAGAAGCAGAGTATTTCATGTTGAAGATAGATAACAGAACCAGAGTATTTCATGTTCAACTGAAATAATAAAACCAGAGTATTTCATGTTGAAGAGAAATAACAGAAGCAGAGTATTTCATGTTGAAGATAGATAACAGAACCAGAGTATTTCATGTTGAAGATAAATAACAGAACCAGAGTATTTCATGTTCAAGTGAAATAATAATATATTACGACATGACGTTCGCAGAAGTGAGAGATTTCATGAGTCCGGGCATAAATACGTGGAGGTTTCCATCAGTTCGGGCAAAAATACGTGAAAGAGTCCGTCAGTCCGGACATATATGAAGGAAGATTCCATCAGTCCTGACATAAAAACATGGGAGATTCCATCAGTTCGGACATAAATACGTGGGAGATTCCATCGGTCCGGACATACATATAAAGGTCACAACAAGCCACTTACAGTGGTTAGTGGAGCAGGGAGACAACAAGACACTTACAGTGGTCAGTGGACAACAAAACACTTACAGTGGTCAGTGGACAACAAGACACATACAGTGGTCAGTGGAGCAGGGAGACAACAAGACACTTACAGTGGTCAGTGGACACTAAGACACTTACAGTGGTCAGTGGACAACAAGACACTTACAGTGGTTAGTGGAGCAGGGAGACAACAAGACACTTACAGTGGTCAGTGGACAACAAAACACTTACAGTGGTCAGTGGAGCAGGGAGACAACAAGACACTTACAGTGGTCAGTGGACACTAAGACACTTACAGTGGTCAGTGGAGCAGGGAGACAACAAGACACTTATAGTGGTCAGTGGAGCAGGGTAACAACAAGACACTTACAGTGGTCAGTGGAGCAGGGAGAAAAACAAGACACATACAGTGGTCAGTGGAGCAGGGAGACAACAAGACACTTACAGTGGTCAGTCGACAATAAGACACTTACAGTGGTCAATGGACAACAAGACACTTACAGTGGTCAGTGGACACTAAGACACTTACAGTGGTCAGTGGAGCAGGGAGACAACAAGACACTTACAGTGGTCAGTCGACAATAAGACACTTACAGTGGTCAGTGGACAACAAGACACTTACAGTGGTCAGTGGACAACAAGACACTTACAGTGGTCAGTGGACACTAAGACACTTACAGTGGTCAGTGGACACTAAGACACTTACAGTGGTCAGTGGACAACAAGACACTTACAGTGGTCAGTGGACAACAAGACACTTACAGTGGTCAGTGGAGCAGGGTAACAACAAGACACTTACAGTGGTCAGTGGACAACAAGACACTTACAGTGGTCAGTGGAGCAGGGAGAAAATAAGACACTTACAGTGGTAAGTGGAGCAGGCAGACAACAAGACATTTACAGTGGTCAGTGGACAACAAGACACTTACAGTGGTCAGTGGAGCAGGGAGACAACAATACACTTACAGTGCTCAGTGGACAACAAGACACTTACAGTGGTCAGTGGACAACAAGACATTTACAGTGGTCAGTGGACAACATGACACATACAGTGGTCAGCAAGACACTTACAGTGGTCAGTGGAGCAGGTACTCGCGGCAGCCCCAGCGGCCAGCAGCAGACATATCCAGGCAGTCTGTGGACGAGATAGCATCGAGGGCGAGTTATCAGCTATGGGTTGATGTTGTTGAATTTAGATGTCGGCGACTTGGTGCTAATGTTTGAAGTGAGTCACCAGGTACACAAAGTGAATGTGTGAGTCACGGATACTATATGGTGCATTGTTAATGACTATGTTGTGTTTGAAAATATTGCCGGTCCAAGTTTTGTATTTACCTATTATATTGCATGAACTTTGCACAGGGTGAATACAAAACAGGCAATATTTTAAAACACTGCACAGTCATTAAAAATAACCCTATACAAGATTCACACATGTCAGGGGCACAGAAGCCCTGAGTTGTGTAAACTTTAAGTATTACAACTATGGCCGATTCACACATGTAGGGGCACAGAAGCCTTGAGTCGTGTAAACTTTAAGTATTACAACTATGGCCGATTCACACATGTAGGGGCACAGAAGCCTTGAGTCGTGTAAACTTTAAGTATTACAACTATGGCCGATTCACACATGTAGGGGCACAGAAGCCTTGAGTCGTGTAAACTTTAAGTATTACAACTATGGCCGATTCACACATGTAGGGGCACAGAAGCCTTGAGTCGTGTAAACTTTAAGTATTACAACTATGGCCGATTCACACATGTAGGGGCACAGAAGCCCTGAGTTGTGTAAACTTTAAGTATTACAACTATGGCCGATTCACACATGTAGGGGCACAGAAGCCCTGAGTCGTGTAAACTTTAAGTATTACAACTATGGCCGATTCACACATGTAGGGGCACAGAAGCCTTGAGTCGTGTAAACTTTAAGTATTACAAATATGGCCGATTCACACATGTAGGGGCACAGAAGCCCTGAGTCGTGTAAACTTTAAGTATTACAACTATGGCCGATTCACACATGTAGGGGCACAGAAGCCTTGAGTCGTGTAAACTTTAAGTATTACAACTATGGCCGATTCACACATGTAGGGGCACAGAAGCCTTGAGTCGTGTAAACTTTAAGTATTACAACTATGGCCGATTCACACATGTAGGGGCACAGAAGCCTTGAGTCGTGTAAACTTTAAGTATTACAACTATGGCCGATTCACACATGTAGGGGCACAGAAGCCTTGAGTCGTGTAAACTTTAAGTATTACAACTATGGCCGATTCACACATGTAGGGGCACAGAAGCCCTGAGTTGTGTAAACTTTAAGTATTACAACTATGGCCGATTCACACATGTAGGGGCACAGAAGCCTTGAGTCGTGTAAACTTTAAGTATTACAACTATGGCCGATTCACACATGTAGGGGCACAGAAGCCTTGAGTTGTGTAAACTTTAAGTATTACAACTATGGCCGATTCACACATGTAGGGGCACAGAAGCCTTGAGTCGTGTAAACTTTAAGTATTACAACTATGGCCGATTCACACATGTAGGGGCACAGAAGCCTTGAGTCGTGTAAACTTTAAGTATTACAACTATGGCCGATTCACACATGTAGGGGCACAGAAGCCCTGAGTTGTGTAAACTTTAAGTATTACAACTATGGCCGATTCACACATGTAGGGGCACAGAAGCCTTGAGTCGTGTAAACTTTAAGTATTACAACTATGGCCGATTCACACATGTCAGGAGCACAGAATATTAGGCTCTCTCCGGTTCTAGGGCCAACAGATCCCATGCATGGAATTCTGGAACAAAGACGTGCAAGAAAAGTCTCGCTTGCAAGTTGGGTTTATGTTTTTAAATCCTTATTAGTTTGGAACCGCACAATTTGAGCCACGATGCAGTGGCAAGAAGTTCGCCGTTTCACTAATCAACTTAAAAGCAACGACAACAAATAACAACATCCCCGACAACGCTTCACTGACATTGTTGCTTGCCAGATACTATCCATTTACGGGCATTGAATCACTTAGTACACACACGTTGGTATAATGCTGTGATTCCAGCCATATGAAAGCCTGTGTAACTGCCATCACCTCCATCGTCATGCTGCTCGTGGTCATAGAGTGGGCACCACTGAATTCTTGAAGGGTTCGGCCCGCTCAACGGGCTGTAAATTCCCACGCACTTCTCTGCTCTTTACAACAGATCCATCTGTATAGATGAGCACTTCGGGGATATCTTAGTGTGCATAGATGAGCGCGTTGACCTCTGCATTGACATCTGCAGGGTTCTGCTCTCTGCACCATCTGTCGAGTGTGATAATGCAGGAGAAAGTGCACTTAAAATCTGGAGGCACCGGCACCCATTCCTTGCCGGGGTTGATACTGGTAAGACTGCAGACCTGTCTGACGACATCTTCCGCCCGACCCATCCATGATTTGCCCCTCTTTAGCCTGTCACCCTTTTCTCTAAATATAGCGTCATGCAGAGGGTGCTGCTCATCTGCACTTATTTTTAAGTATGCACGAGCTCTCCAGATCTTGAACAGGACATGATCTCTGAAGGACAGGCTACGATCAAGCCTCACGCCAAGATATGTCATTGACTGGGTTCTACTCAAAATGCTCCCATCCGTTCTTACTGCCGGCAAGTCAGTGTTCACAATATGGTTGTTTCAGGGAGAACCATGTAACCGATGTCTTTGCAGGGTTGACAAGGGCATCGGCATCAGCACACCTTGAGGAAATTCGATCTAGTTCGTCCTGCATATCATTGGCAACCGCCTGTCTATCTCGACCCTGTCGATACTCGAGAATGTCGTCAGCAAATGACAGAGTCCTACCCGTCCCGTCCAGCTGTTGTTCAATGATTGGCACCGTATACGCGTTGAATAGTACCGGTAACAGCTGGACAATCGTTGTCGGCTCAGAAGACCAACTTCCTAATCTTAGCAACACCTTTCTTTGGAGCAGAGCCGTAGCTATCCATCGTATAAGGTGAGGGTGCACTTTCAGTCTGAGGAGGGTTTGCATCAAGTGCTCGAAGGATACTCTATTGTATGCGTCCTCTAAGCCTATGGCGACCGCATATGTCTCTTCTCTGATCTGAAATCCTTCGTAGACATCTCGAGCAAAGACCGCCGCATTCAGCCATTACTCTTTGTTACGTCTGTATCCTCCAAGTGTGGGCGGGAAGCAGCCGAGTTGTTCCATGTCACAAATTCTCTACAAGTATCAAAAACCACAGCTCAGGTTTATGTGAGAATTCTCTACAAGTGTCAAACACCACAGCTCAGGTTTGTGTGAGAATTATCTACAAGTATCAAACACCACAGCTCAGGTTTGTGTGAGAATTCTCTACAAGTGTCAAACACCACAACTCAGGTTTGTGTGAGAATTCTCTAAAGGTGTCAGATTGAAGCTAAGCACAACATGTGAAACACCACAGCTCAGGTTTGTGTGATCATTCTCTGCAAGTCTCTGACTGAAGGTGAACGTAAAGATGGCGCAGATATGGACAAATTGTGAGCGAGTTGACGGTGACAGGATAACGACAGCAACAGACTGTGATGAAGTACAACTAATGACAGTTACAGACTGTGATGAAGTACAACTAATGACAGTTACAGACTGTGATGAAGTACAACTAATGACAGTTACAGACTGTGATGAAGTACAACTAATGACAGTTACAGACTGTGATGAAGTACAACTAATGACAGTTACAGACTGTGATGAAGTACAACTAATGACAGTAACAGACTGTGATGAAGTACAACTAATGACAGTAACATAATGTGATGAAGTACAACTAATGACAGTTACAGACTGGAATGAAGTACAACTAATGACAGTTACAGACTGTGATGAAGTACAACTAATGACAGTTACAAACTGTGATGAAGTACAACTAATGACAGAAACAGACTGTGATGAAGTACAACTAATGACAGTAACATAATGTGATGAAGTACAACTAATGACAGTTACAGACTGGGATGAAGTACAACTAATGACAGTAACATAATATGATAAAGTACAACTAATGACAGAAACAGACTGTGATGAAGTACAACTAATGACAGTAACATAATGTGATGAAGTACAACTAATGACAGTTACAGACTGGGATGAAGTACAACTAATGACAGTAACATAATATGATAAAGTACAACTAATGACAGTTACAGACTGTGATGTAGTACAACTAATGACAGTAACATAATGTGATGAAGTACAACTAATGACAGTTACAGACTGGGATGAAGTACAACTAATGACAGTTACAGACTGTGATGAAGTACAACTAATGACAGTAACATAATGTGATGAAGTACAACTAATGACAGTTACAGACTGGGATGAAGTACAACTAATGACAGTAACATAATGTGATGAAGTACAACTAATGACAGTTACTGACTGTGATGAAGTACAACTAATGACAGTAACATACTGTGATGAAGTACAACTAATGACAGTTAAGACTGGGATGAAGTACAACTAATGACATTAACATAATGTGATGAAGTACAACTAATGACAGTTACAGACTGTGATGTAGTACAACTAATGACAGTAACATAATGTGATGAAGTACAACTAATGACAGTTACAGACTGGGATGAAGTACAACTAATGACAGTAACATAATGTGATGAAGTACAACTAATGACAGTTACAGACTGTGATGAAGTACAACTAATGACAGTACAGACTGTGATGAAGTACAACTAATGACAGTTGCAGACTGTGATGAAGTACAACTAATGACAGTAACATAATGTGATGAAGTACAACTAATGACAGTTACAGACTGGGATGAAGTACAACTAATGACAGTAACATAATGTGATGAAGTACAACTAATGACAGTTACAGACTGTGATGTAGTACAACTAATGACAGTAACATAATGTGATGAAGTACAACTAATGACAGTTACAGACTGGGATGAAGTACAACTAATGACAGTAACAGACTGTGTTGAAGTACAACTAATGACAGTTACAAACTGTGATGAAGTACAACTAATGACAGTTACAGACTGTGATGAAGTACAACTAATGACAGCTACAGACTGTGATGGAGTACAACTAATGACCGTCACAGACAATGATTACGTACAAATAATTAACTATAAGCCAGAAAGTGAAGAAGAACAATTGCTTGTTGTTGGCTTAGATAAAGATGATGCTGAAGAGAACTGATATGAAACACTGGACAAAGAACAGGTATGATAACACCGACGACGCCAGCAACAACGATGACCACACTGTCTTACGGTTAACATGTCTGGTGTGAGGAAGGACTATTCCTGGGTTAGCACTATTCTTGCTCCAGATTTGCTCGGACAGCCAATTTGCTGTCAGGAAAGCAAAGACACAAATTTCCTTCCTGTACTCATCCGCTGTCAGGTTTATATACCCAACCAGATCCGGGTGTAGGTGCAAGCCCAATGCTCCATAAACCAGTGTCATAAATCATACAATAACAGAGGTATAAAACTACCCCATAGGAAGCTCCGGGGTTCAAACGTTCTAAAGCCACACTTCACCGGTCGTATTCAGGTATTTAAGTAGGTTAACTGCCTCACGACCTCGCCGTGCAGGTCTGCGACTGGACTAGAACGTGCGCGTTTCTTAAGTGCTTTCCACATTGCCACAGATTGCTCAGTGTAGGATTTCTATGTCAATATGCACCTGTAAATCCCACAGAATGTCTGCTGTTTAAGGACGGGACATTAAATCATGTCAGCGGGACCAGGATGAAGAAGTAGATTCTGGAAGCTTCTCCGCGATCTGCACCAGGTGGTGGGGCATGAAACTATCAGAATAACTGTATCTGATAACTCGAGTTATGCAACCGTGACGTCACTGGGTGTAATGTTGTAAATTCTCAACAACTTACATACAATGGGCACAGAAATAAAATAACAGCCGCAATATTTGTTCAGTGCCTCTTATCTTGTAAACTGTTTCAGAGTCCAAAGGTTTTTACAGCGTTTACTTTCAGACTATTCCACCTATTCCAAAAGAAGACGTGGCTGGCGCTATAAAACATATGAAGAAAGTAAAATCACCTGGGGCCAAATGAAATCACAATAGAAGAATTAGAAGTACTGGGAGAATTTGGAGTGGATGTATTAACCACAATGTTGAATGATATTTACAGCAAGTGGCTATTTACCGAGTGATATGCTGAAATCTGTATTTATAGCTATATAAAAAAAGACGAAGAGCAATTGAATGCGATTATTGTTGTACAATTAACCTCATAAACCATGTCATTAAGCTTCTACTCAAACATATAATGACAAGAACAAGGAAGAAGTTAAAAATGGAAATTGGTGAAGAACAGTGCGGATTTGTGGAAGGAAATTTATAAGCAACGCAATATATACATTACGGACACTAATAGAAAGGTCAACAGGGACACATTAAGACATATATGTGTGCTTCATAGATTATACTATGGTATTTCATAGATTTGATTTTGAAACATTATGAAGTAAGTGAAATCTTAAAAGTTATCACCATTGATGGGAAAGATCTCAGAATAATAAAAGCTATTTACTGGAACCAAGTACCAGCTATTAAAGTGGGAAGTAAAGAGTGCAATTATGAACAAATAAAGCTAGTAGTACGACAGGGATGTGTTTTGTCACCGGATCTGTTCTCCCTCTATAACGAATTACCAACGAGAGAGATCAAAGAAAAGCCGGGAATACTAATCAGAGGTTACAATATAAACAATATACGCTATGCAGAGAACACAGTGTTGGCGGCGGATAATGCAAAATACCTACAACAGTTGTTGGACAATTGTAGTAACAGGGAGGGCATAGAAATGACTCTCATTGAATATCAAGAAAACAGTAACAATGGTGATATCAAAGAAAATGGGGCATTTGTATCATCAGACGGAAGGTACACAATAGTAAAAAAGAACATAATATTTTTTTTCTCATATCCTTTACAGGACATCACTGTCAACATCAGCATCCTCCAGCTGATTGCTGATTTCTTGGCAACATTACGCTCAGTAGTTTGCCATTGCTTTCTGAGCAACCGGCTCACATACCCCTAAGTTACCGACGCGGCTAGAACCGCCACCGATTCTCGCGTACGTCAAGTTACTCACGAGAGTATACGGGATTACGGAGGAAGTCGCTAACACCTAGGCCAGGGAGACCGACAAGAACAGAATAAGGCAGACAAAAGCTACATTTTAGAAAATGAAAAGTATCTTATGCAATAAGTCACCACTATCATTGAATGTTCGAAAGAGAGTGTTGAAGTGATATATCGAGCATATTTTATTGTATGGCATTGAATCTTGAAACGTAAATGAACAAATTAGGAAGAACTTGGAAGGAACAGAGATGTGGTTCCTGAGACAAATGTTGCAAATTCCTTGGACTGCCAGAGTAACTAACAACAATTGCCTGAAAGATGCTAATTAACCTAGAACACAATATACAACAATAAGAAATAGACAAACAGCTTTCTTTGGTAATACGATGAGAAGTGAGGCATTGGAGAACATAGTGACGACTGGAAAGATAGAGTCAACCAAGAGAAATGATGCTGGACGGATTGAGACGGTGGCATGGAGGAATATCATCAGCAGGGTTGATCCAGAACACCAAAGACCGAGATCTGTGGAGAGACATAAACGCCTACGCCAGCTGGCATGATACTTTATGATGATGATGACTTCGAGACTTCTTTTCCTTCATTTTCTTAAATTGTGGATCTCCGGGGCTCACAGCGTTCAAATTGCTTACTACCACGCTAACATTCTACATTATTGTCAAGGAACTGAGCAAGCACATTTCTCCCAGCTAATGATGAGTGATGCCTTAAATAAAGAACACAAGAAAGCTTATATCCATTTTCATCTACCGGCCAGGGCGTTCCACGAGAGAACTTCGGGATACAAGGCGAGAGAGAGAGAGAGAGACCCAGGAAGAAACGGCCATATTTTTTTTTGGGTGGGGGGGGGGGGGGGGGGGGGTTCTGTTTGTTATTTTGGGGAAAGTTTACATCAGTAGTTTGCCATTGTTTTCTAAACGACCGGCACTCCTACCATTCGATCCAAACCAACGCAAAGTTTTGATTCCAAATCGCCCGCAGCTGTGTTTCAAACGCTGTGTGCGGCAATTACGAATTGCGTTTCGTAACCCCTTCGCCACAGAGGCGGCTAGATGGAGTTAAAGAGACATTGAAGAGATGAAATACGCCAAGATCCCAAGCGACAAGACGAGCCACAATGGAGTTAAAGAGACATTGAAGAGATGAAATACGCCAACATCCCAAGCGACAAGACGAGCCGCAATGGAGTTAAAGAGACATTGAAGAGATGAAATACGCCAACATCCCAAGCGACAAGACGAGCCACAATGGAGTTAAAGAGACATTGAAGAGATGAAATACGCCAACATCCCAAGCGACAAGACGAGCCACAATGGAGTTAAAGAGACATTGAAGAGATGAAATACGCCAACATCCCAAGCGACAAGACGAGCCACAATGGAGTTAAAGAAACATTGAAGACGCCAACATCCCAAGCGACAAGACGAGCCACAATGGAGTTAAGGAGACATTGAAGAGATGAAATACGCCAACATCCCAAGCGAGAAGACGAGCCACAATGGAGTTAAAGAGACATTGAAGAGATGAAATACGCCAACATCCCAAGCGACAAGACGAGTCACAATGGAGTTAAAGAGACATTGAAGAGATGAAATACGCCAACATCCCAAGCGACAAGACGAGCCACAATGGAGTTAAAGAGACATAGAAGAGATGAAATACGCACAACAGCCCAAGCGACAAGACGAGCCACAATGGAGTTAAAGAGACATTGAAGACATGAAATACGCCAACAGCCCAAGCAACAAGACGAGCCACAATGGAGTTAAAGAAACATTGAAGACGCCAACAGCCCAAGGGACAAGGGGAGCCACAGTGGAGTTAAAGAGACATTGAAGAGATGAAATACGCCAACAGCCCAAGGGACAAGAGGAGCCACAGTGGAGTTAAAGAGACATTGAAGAGACGAAATACGCCAACAGCCCAAGAGACAAGAGGAGCCACAATGGAGTTAAAGAGACATTGAAGACATAAAATATGGCATCAGCCCAAGCGACAACACGAGACACAACATCAAGTGGCATGGACCTCCTTCCTTCCACGCTTCATGACAACAGATGTAGGACACCAGACGAATCACCCACCAATGTTGGCTACCCATCCGTGTGAGGTGGCGGACACCTGGTGTGTCTGTAGGACACGAGATGAACGACTCGCCAATGTTGACAACCCTGGCTTGTGAGTTGACGGACACCTTGGTTGACTGGGCACGCTCTGGTTTGTACCTGAACAACGTCGTAAATTCCCCGCGGCATTAAGTGGGCGGCCAAGGGAGAAATAGTTGTACCGACGCTACACTCCAGGCAGTTGACATTGGCTAATACAAACTGTACACATGACATAGTATATAGATGCAGACAGCACAAAGCAAACACTGGGGGAGACATAACATGTAAGTTAAACGTGTAAAATTATTAGTACAACTGCGGTAAAGTTGTGGAAATGTAAACAATATAAAATAACACAAAGTAATGCAGTTTTACAGAACAGACTTACAAGAAATAAAATACTGCATTCTTTTTGTTATTTTTTATTGTTAAGCGTGGAAAAAGAGGAACGATATAAGGATAGTAGGGAGAAGACGGGGGAGAGGACGACAAGTGAAGGAGGCTCAGGAAGAAGACAGTATGAGGATGGAGATGAAGAAGAAGAAGAAGAAGAAGAAGAAGAAGAAGAAGAAGAAGAAGAAGAAGAAGAAGAAGAAGAAGAAGAAGAAGAAGAAGAAGAAGACGACGACGACGACGACGACGACAACGACGTTTGAATCACCACGTCAGTTGTATGTAACAACTCTCAGCCCGCCCGATGAATGTTGTATCTAACAACTCTCAGCCCGGCCGATGAATTTTGTATGTAACAGCTCTCAGCCCGCCCGAAGAAAGTTCTATGTAACATCTCTCAGCCCGCCCCATGCATGTTGTATGTAACAACTCTCAGCCCGCCCGATGCATGTTGTATGTAACAGCTCTCAGCCTGCCCGATGCCTGTTGTATATAACAACTCTCAGCCCGTCCGATCCATGTTGTATGTAACAGCTCTCAGCCCGCCCGATGCATGTTGTATGTAAATACTCTCAGCCCGCCCGATGCATGTTGTATGTAACAGCTCTCAGCCCGCCCGATGCATGTTGTATGTAACAACTCTCAGCCCGCCCGATGCATGTTGTATGTAACAACTCTCAGCCCGCCCGATGCATGTTGTATGTAACAACTCTCAGCCCACTGATGAATGTTGTATGTAACAGCTCTCAGCCCGCCCGATGCATGTTGTATGTAACAACTCTCAGCCCGCCCGATGCATGTTGTATGTAACAACTCTCAGCCCGCCCGATGCATGTTGTATGTAACAACTCTCAGCCCGCCTGTTGTATGTTGTATGTAACAACTCTCAGCCCGCTTGATGCATGTTGTATGTAACAACTCTCAGTCCGCCTGTTGTATGTTGTATGTAACAACTCTCAGCCCGACTGTTGTATGTTGTATGTAACAACTCTCAGCCCGCTTGTTGTATGTTTTATGTAACAACTCTCAGCCCGCTTGTTGTATGTTGTATGTAACAGCTCTCAGCCCTCCCGATGTCTGTTGTATGTAACAGCTCTCAGCCCGTTCGATCCATGTTGTATATAAATACTCTCAGCCCGCCCGATGCATGTTGTATGTAACAACACTCAGCCCGTACGATGCATGTTGTATGTAACAACTCTCAGCCCCCTTGATGTATGTAATAACTCTCAGCACGCCTGTTGTATGTTGTATGTAACAACTCTCAGCCTGCCCGTTGTATGTTGTATGTAACAATTCTCAGCCCGCCCGTTGTATGTTGTATGTAACAACTCTCAGCCCGCCCGTTGTATGTAACAACTCTCAGCCCGCCTGTTGTATGTTGTATGTAACAACTCTCAGCCCGCCCGATGCATGTTGTATGTAACAACTCTCAGCCCGCCTGTTGTATGCTGTATGTAACAACTCTCAGCCCGCCCGATGCATGTTGTATGTTGTATGTAACAACTCTCAGCTCGCCTGTTGTATGTTGTATGTAACAACTCTCAGTCCGCTTGATGTATATTGTATGTAACAACTCTCAGCCCGCCTATTGTATGTTGTATGTAACAACTCTCAGCCCGCACGATGCATGTTGTATGTAACAACTCTCAGCCCGATTGTTGTATGTTGTATGTAACAACTCTCAGCCCGCTCGATGCACGTTGTATGTAATAACTCTCAGCCCGCTTGATGTATGTTGTATGTAATAACTCTCAGCCCGCTTGATGCATGTTGTATTTAACAACTCTCAGCCCGCCCGTTGTATGTTGTATGTAACAACTCTCAGCCCGCCTGTTGTATGTTGTATGTACCAACTCTCAGCCCGCTTGACGCATGTTGTATGTAACAACTCTCAGCCCGCCTGATGTATGTTGTACGTAACAACTCTCAGCCCGCTTGTTGTATGTTGTATGTAACAACTCTCAGCCCGCCCGTTGTATGTTGTAAGTAACAACTCTCAGCCCGCCCGGTGTATGTTGTATGTAACAACTCTCAGCCCACCCGTTGTATGTTGTATGTAACAACTCTCAGCCCGCCTGTTGTATGTTGTATGTAACAACTCTAAGCCCGCCCGTTGTATGTTGTTTGTTACAACTCTCAGCCCGCCCGTTGTATGTTGTATGTAACAACTCTCAGCCCACCCGTTGTATGTTGTATGTAACAACTCTCAGCCTGCCTGTTGTATGTTGTATGTAACAACTCTCAGCCCGCCCGTTGTATGTTGTATGTAACAACTCTCAGCCCGCCTGTTGTATGTTGTATGTAATAACTCTCAGCCCGCTTGATGCATGTTGTATTTAACAACTCTCAGCCCGCCCGTTGTATGTTGTATGTAACAACTCTCAGCCCGCCTGTTGTATGTTGTATGTAACAACTCTCAGCCCGCTTGATGCATGTTGTATGTAACAACTCTCAGCCCGGCTGTTGTATGTTGTATGTAACAACTCTCAGCCCGCCTGTTGTATGTTGTATGTAATAACTCTCAGCCCGCTTGATGCATGTTGTATTTAACAACTCTCAGCCCGCCCGTTGTATGTTGTATGTAACAACTCTCAGCCCGCCCGATGCATGTTGTATGTAACAACTCTCAGCCCGCTTGTTGTATGTTGTATGTAACAACTCTCAGCCCGCCCGATGCATGTTGTATGTAACAACTCTCAGCCCGCTTGATGTATGTTGTATGTAATAACTCTCAGCCCGCTTGATGTATGTTGTATGTAACAACTCTCAGCCCGCCCGTTGTATGTTGTATGTAACAACTCTCAGCCAGCCCGTTGTATGTTGTATGTAACAACTCTCAGCAGGCCTGTTGTATGTTGTATGTAACAACTCTCAGCCCGCCCGTTGTATGTTGTATGTAACAACTCTCAGCCCGCCTGTTGTATGTTGTATGTAACAACTCTCAGCCCGCCCGATGCATGTTGTATGTGAGGTTTTAAGGCTTTCCCTGTTTCTTTTGACCTGTGGGGTCCAGAATTAGGCTTTTCTAATTACATGGCTGCCGGTATCCCTGACGACGGGGTTAAGGACGCTGTTCGCAATCCCGTATACTCATCTACGACACACAGCTGCCCGAGATTCGGCAGCGGATCGCATCGCGTTGGTTTCTTACGGAAAAGTATGCAAGCCGGTCGCTCAGAAATCAATGGCAAACTACTGAACGTAGAACTTTCCAAGACATCAACAGCTGCTGGAAAATGCTGGTGTTGACTGCAATGTCCTGTAAATATAAGTTGCGTACATTTGAAATCCGTTCGTGCCGCACCGCGCGTAATTGCGTACGTTAAACATGATCATGTCATAGCCATGTGATAAGTACTGACCAATGAATAAAAGAGCACGTGCTTATCGTACCATGATGCATAGGTTCTGTATCTGACCGTTGAGAAAATGGCCGGGTTGATCCAAAATCCGTCCAAAGAAGCTCAAAGAGCGGTGATTCAGTTTCTTTCATTTGAAGGATGTCGACCAGTGGACATTCATCGAAGAATGCAGCCAGCGTACTGTAACAAATGTGTGTCGAAGACAACAGTGACAGACTGGGCACGAATGTTTCGGAAAGGACGTCAGTTCACGACAGATCTTCGACGGCCGGGTCAAGCGCATATTGTTGCAACAGAAGAAAACCATCGCAAAAATTGATGCAGCAGTACAGATGAACCGTTGTCGAAGCATACGTTCGCTAGCGAAAGAATTTGATGTGTCAATTGGGACAATTCAAACGGTCATTCCCCCGGGAAGGTTAACCCGTTCAACAAATGCCCGCAGAAGTCGAATGTGTCGGCCTAACGGCGCAAGAACGCAGCTCTGCTGTAAACAGGCACAACGCAATCACGTCCGAAAAAAAAACTCCGGATGAACGCAGCAGAAGAAGAAACGGTCGTTCGTAAGAAACTGCAATATCGGAAGGTGTATTCACAGTGGGTACCACGGATGTTGACCGACCACCAAAAAGAGGAACGCATGGGATGGTGTTTGAACCACTTGCTGCATTACAGAGTGGAGGGTGATGCATTTCGCTTCCGCATAGTGGCAGGCGATGAGCCGAGCAGCAAAAGAGAGATCATGCAATGGAAGCATGCTGGATCACCAAAAGCCAAAAAAAAAATTCAATTACAGGTTTCCTCTGATAAGGTTATGCTGAGCGCATTTTTTTACCATGAAGGGCTATTGTTGGCCTACATTAAAGAACCTGGTGTCAACATTAATTCTACACACTACTTGCGAACACAAGACAAGCTGCAAAAAGCCATCAAGAATAAACGACCCGGCATGCTGTCTCGGGGTGTGATTTTGTTGCACGATAATGCTCGTCCGCATGTCGCAAAGTGTCGTATTTTATTTTATATGGTATGTCGTCCCTGGGGTGAGGGGAATCAACATCGACATCCTTTTACCCCCATATCACTATCTTGAGGATTTTCTTGATTTCTGTCTACAAAACCCCATCGATCCCTGGATCCCCTCTCTCTCTCTCTCTCTCTCTCTCTCTCTCTCTCTCTCTCTCTCTCTCTCTCTCTCTCTCTCTCTCTCTCTCTCTCTCTCTCTCTCTCTCTCTCTCTCTCTCTCTCTTTTACTACTGTATCAAGCCCCCTCTCATTCTTTTTCCAAAACACACTACACAACACTGGCTCTAACAAACCAACAACTTTGTTTAATAGAGAAAAGTGTCATGTATGTGCAAAGTGTATGAGTAGAATGTCTGTCGTATAATCTAGTGTGTATGCAAAATCAGACCGAACAGCCAAGGAGCACAGTCTGCTTCATCATCGTACTATTCATACCACAACACTATATCAGGGACAGAAAACCTCACCCAAGTGATGTGTCTCTCAGACCACGTGTCGACTTCTTCAAATAGCTCGTGAACATTCCGGATGCTTGGTCTTCAATAGTGGAAACAGTCCAATATTGATCATCTATCTAGCAAACACAGTGTAACTACTCTGTTCATTAAATGTTCTGTGATCAGAGAATACAGCAAATATTGTTAATGTCACTCTGGAAAACCTAAATGTTCGTATGTCACTTTTTGTAAGATTTTCCCAATGTTAACACACAATGTTACTAGTGCCAGGTAGTTATATTTACTAGTGTTCCTGGTGCAGGTGTTATTTACAGTGTCCTGAATTTACTGTGAGGTAAATTATCACTTAAGAAACACACTTCTAATCATCATGTCCTGCTCAGCAGAGGCCAGGTTCCTGCAGACCATCTGGGTTATGGGCCCAGTGCAAAAGCCTCTCAGTAAACTCTGCCTTCAATACTAGAGCCATCACTTTCTATGACTTTGTTGCTAGCTTCTTGGTAGAATAACGTGGAACATTCGAGTAGAACCTGTTGAATAGAGAAAACACCTGGTGAGAGCAACCCAATTCTGACCTTTATTAGGTGAGTGAAGGCCACCGGCCGCACTCAGAAAAAATAACAGAGAACCAAACTCTGTCATAAGGCAGAGGAGCTCATCACTTCGGTCTGAGTCATGGGAAGACAAGGAAAGACTAAAGGAAACGGGTAGAAACCCAGCAGATGCCCTACTGGAAGATCCTACCATTTCACATTCCCTTCATCCCTCCCAACCATCCTCAATCTCTCTAAATATTATCCCACTACATTGTCCTTAACTCACTGAGTTAAATGATATCTCACACAAGCTAGTTTAAGCTACGCGATAGGCTACTGTTGCCGACGTTCTTACAATACATTCTACCACCGCACAGTACTGCACTCTATTCCTAAGAATAATCTAAGTTATATACGTTTAATAGAATACCATATAGTTATTCCTGTTGTAGATGGAGACTATGAAATCACAGACTGGATCGATGTCCGCCGATATACATCAATACATCAACAATGGACACTATAGTCTCTCTCTAAAAAAACAACTAGGAATGTTGCACAGGTCCTTAGTGCTTCACAACATTCGGTCGACTAACCCAAAAGTCGTTTACCTCACTGGTTTTATATACTGGGTACCAATGACATCACAAAACTGTCTAGACGCTAGACCGTTTAGAATCTATTTCTCTCTCCAGTTTAGACTGGGTGGTAATAACCCGCCGTCTATTTTGCTTTCATCTGGGGGACCTGTCCCCCGTACAACAAAAAGTCTTGCCCGCCTGTGAAACAGAGAATAATTTCCCTACATCACAAGATCTAGCCGACTTATGCCCAGACATCCCGTCTATCACTTCAAAGGTTGGCTGCCGTCCTTGCAGACGGATGGCGCTATAGTCCCTCCTCGAGCGACACATATTAAAGAGATGCCGACTGTGTGCAGACGTTTTGGGGCGACCTTCTGTCATCGATCGAAACCTTCAAGTTTTTAATGCGACACAAAGATTGTGCAGGAAGTATTAGCAAGGAAGAAGTGGGAAATTCTGCAACATCCAGCCTATAGTCCTGATTTGTCACCATGTGATTTTCATTTGTTCGGACATCTAACAAAAAGCTATCAAGGGGCAAAGATTTCACACAGATGCAGACGTAATGAACGCGGTAAACACTTGGTTCAGTGATCAACCACAATCCTTTTTTATTTTTTTGCGGACGGCATTCGCCGCCTACCTAAGCAATGGGATGCCTGCCTGAATGCCTACGGCGACCTCTTCTGACCAACCCATGGTGCATAATTCAGTCAAAATGAATGCTTTGTTTAATTCTACCACACTTGTTAATGTTTCTTTCATTATTCCTTATCTGGGTTGTTTATGAGTTTTATTTCACCTGTTTACGGGTGTCTTTCTCCTGGTCGTTATCTGGGTTGTTTGTGAGTTTTACTTCACCTGTTTACGAGTGGCTGTCTCCTGGTCGTTATCTGGGTTGTTTGTGAGTTTTACTTCACCTGTTTACGAGTGGCTGTCTCCTGGTCGTTATCTGGGTTGTTTGTGAGTTTTACTTCACCTGTTTACGAGTGTATGTCCTGGTCGTTAACTGGTTTCTATCTTGACTGCTTTGCTGAGTGACGTCATGTCCATTCCTTTTATGTAGGTTTACAAAATACTAAACTGTGTCGGTAGCCATCGATATAGTCTGTAAGATACTAATACTTAACTACTCCCGGTCTAATATGGTGGATAGGCTTATGTTTATATAAGGAAACTGGTGTATGGTTGACTGTGCGTAGATATATGAACGCAAGTGTATGAAACACAAGTCTAACATACACACATCTCTTCACTTATCCATCAATGTACATCTCCCAAACATCTCTTCACTCATCTCTCCACTCATTTATCAATGTACATCTTCCACACAACTCTTCACCCATCCATCGGTGTACATCTCTCACACATCTCTTCACTCAACCATCAGTGTACATCTCCCACACATCTCTTTACTCATCCATCAGTGTAAATCTCTCACACATCTCTTCACTCATCCATCAGTGTAAATCTCTCACACATCTCTTCACTCATCCATCAGTGTAAATCTCTCACACATCTCTTCACTCATCCATCAGCGTAAATGTTCCACACAGCTCTTCAATCATCCATCAGTGTACATCGCCCACATACCTCTTAAATCATCCATCCGTGTTGTTGTTTGTCCGTCAAGAATGATGATGACCATTCATTTCATCCAGTGGGGTTGAAAGTATGGAGCCGTGAGTTCTAAGATGGCTGATAAGGCCTATTTTGGCTCGAAATGTTCTTTGACAATGTGGACAAAGAATGCTTGACGTTTCTGGAGGAGGATTTCCTGCAGTGGTTTTTCTGTTCTGTCTTTTCTTCACAGCTCTTGCAATCCTGATTGCCTCACAAGTCACTACACCCTTGCGTAATGATGCACGCCACGAATTTCGGTCTCTGGCTGCAGTCTCCCAGGTGTCATGATGAATTCCAAAAGCATTCAGTGAGATTTTCAGAGTGTCTTTAAAGCGCTTCCTCTGGTCGCCTTGAGATCGTTTACCACAACGCAATTTGTCTTCTTCTTCTTTTTCTTCTTCTTCTTCTTCTTCTTCTTCTTCTTCTTCTTCTTCTTCTTCTTCTTCTTCTTCTTCTTCTTCTTCTTCTTCTTCTTCTTCTTCTTCTTCTTCTTCTTCTTCAGCGTTCCAAGCCATTGAGGTTCTTTGCTGCAGATACAATCCGTCTCCATTCGTCTCTCTGGTTGACCTTCTCTTGCCAGTCGTTGATTCCAAGTGCTTGTAGGTCTGTAAATATATTATCTCTCCACCGTCTTCTTGGTCTACCTCGGGGTCTACGGTCATTTATTTCCTGAGTGTAAGCGAGTTTTGTTTCCCTATTATCTTCCATTCTTTCTATATGCCCCAGCCATTGTAGTCTATTAGCCTTCATGATACCAGTGATTAGCGGGGACTTAAACAGATCATAAATGTCTTTGTTACTTCTTCTTTTCCACTCTCCACTTTGTGTATCCATAATGGGTCCAAAGATGCGTCTTAAAACTGTGTTCTCAAAGGTTTGTAGCACAGCTTCGTCTCCTTTCGTTGTACTCCAGGTTTCAGCGCCATACAGCACAACTGGTCTGATCAGTGTTTTGTATATTGTGATCTTGGTGTTACGAGATGATTTTAGTAGATGTTGTAGTGCATAGTATATCTTATTTCCAGAATTGATTCTAGTTTGTATTTCATCCCTTATGATGTTGGAGCAGTTGAAGATTGTACCCAGGTATTTGTATGTTTCCGTTCTTTTAATGGTCATATTATCTATTTGTATGTGGCCAGAGTTTTTAGCCATTCGTTCTCTTGAAATTACCATATATTCTGTCTTATCTTGGTTGATAAACAGCCCCATCTGTTGGGCTTTTTCCTTTAAGTGAGTCAAAATTTCCAATGTCTTTTGTTCATTTTCCCCTGTAATATCTATATCATCTGCATAACCAAGCAGCTTGGATGTTCCTCCAATATCACATTCCTCCTTTACCCTCCTTACAACATTCTCTAGAGCCAGATTGAAGAGTAGTGGCGATAGTGCATCACCCTGTTTCAAGCCAGATGTTATTTGGAAAGGGTTTGATTTCCTGCCTTTATATGTTACTATATTATAAGTATCTTCCATGCATAGTCTGGTCATGTTGATTAACTTCCTTGGTATTCCAAATTCCCGAATAGCATTCCATAGACTATTCCTATGGACACTATCATAAGCCTTTTTAAAATCCACAAAAATGTTATGGAGATCTCTTTTATATTTCCAATTTTTTTAACGGAGAGTGAGTTCCCTTGAAGCTAGATGGCGGGACATTTCTTCGTCCCGTAAAATGGAACGTGTTTTTTTTTTTCCGAAATGTGTATGGATTAAGTGTTTTTCGTGGTGAAATGGAGTTCGGACCGTGCAACGGAGTACGTGCACGCGCGCCCGGACTTCCTTCGGCTTATCATCAGCGCCCGGTGGCGATAGTTAAGCCTAACATGACGAACAGACGACCAGCATGGACACAACGTGGTAAGAGGGCGGGCGCACGCAGAAGGCTGTTTAAAATGTGACAGATTGGGTATCGGAAACGTTCGAGTACTGTACTGGAACTGTGCATCATTTAGTCAACGCCCACCCATTCTTGAAAAACTACTCTACGGAAACGATATTGTAGTCTTACAAGAAACACAGCTCGGCGACGGAACAGTCAATGTCGCGGGATTTCAGGGATTCTTTAACAGGCGGCACCTCGGACAGGCCATTCTGGTCCGCGACAACATACTAGTGTCTGAGATCGATATGTCTTCCTGGAACAGTGATGCCCTGCAAGTGCAGGCATTAAGAATAATGACATCAGTGCAGCTTGTAATCTTGAACGTTTATGCGCGAAATGGGAAGGTCGGCGTGCGACAATGGCAGAGTTTGTTCGATATGGATAAAAGGCATATCATCTACTGTGGGGACTACAATGCCAGAGGCAGTCAATGGGGGAATTGCATCACCAATAGACAGGGAGAAGATCTGGAGGACGCCCTGGCAGCTGCTGCCCTAATCTGTCTGAATGATGGGAAGGTCACTAGAATAGCCAATCGACCAGGCGACTCTGACAGCGTCATTGACTTGGCTCTGGTGTCGCCCACCATCGCACCAAGGTGCCGGTGGGGCACACTGGGATACCACGATAGTGACCACTACCCTTGTGTTATCCTGATCAAGAAAGACGGGGCCATGAGTCAAAGAAACAAGACAAATGCCTTCCCGTACGACAACACTGGTCAAGACGCCATAAGCAAGATCAGAAGAAGAAAATTAACTTCCTCCCGCAGGAGACAAGAAAGATGGTTGCAGCCACCATGGTGGAATGGGGAGGTCGAGAAGGCATCGCTGGGAAAGAGGCAGGCTGTCAAAGACGAGCAAAAGCCAGAAAGGCTAATATGCCACAGGTTGAGTTGGCGAACCTGAAGACTGAGGTCGATAGGACGACGACTTTATTCAAATCCTGCGTCAAACAAGCCAAGGCCGAGAAATGGGACGAGTTCTGCAGGAAGGTGTGCTCCGAGCGATCTCTTACGACATTCTGGCGCCTCCACAAGAGCATGAACGGTTCTGCACAACGTAGAGGTATTCCAGACTTTCAAGGCACAGACCTCGCATGGAAAAAGTCGGATGCGGATAAAGGTAAGGCCCTTCTTGCACGCTACATAGAACAGACTGACCAGAAAGACAAGCCCGCCAGACAGAAGACCACAACGACACTCTCTCAGTTGTGCGAGGGGGTCGGGACAGACGAAGAATGGACAGTCACAGCTGAGATATTGCGTGCGATGCTCAAGAAATCACCTAACACCGCCCCAGGCCCAGACGGCATCCGATATGGTGACCTACTGGTGATATCAGATGATGACATGGAAGAACTGGCCAGAGAATTCAACACCAGTATCCAGAGGGGTCAGGTCAAAGAAGAATGGCTACACAGCTACTTGCTGCCGCTGCCAAAACCGAACAAAGACCATTCCAAGATAAGCGGCTACAGAATCATTACGATGCAGAATACTGTTGGCAAGCTACTGGAGAAAATTGTAGCACACAGACTTGCTTGGGACTTGGAACAGCTCGGCTGCTTCCCGCCCACACTTGAAGGATACAGACGCAACAAAGAGTCATGGCTGAATACGGCGGTCTTTGCTCAAGATGTTTACGAAGGATTTCAGGTCAGAGAAGAAACATGTGCGGTCGCCATAGACTTAGAGGACGCATATAACAGAGTATCTTTCGAGCACTTGATGCAAACCCTCCTCAGACTGAAAGTGCACCCTCACCTTGTACGATGGATAGCTGCAGTTCTGCTCCAAAGGAAGGTGGTGCTAAGATGCGGGAGTTGGTCTTCTGAGCCGATAACGATATGTCCAGGATTGCCGCAGGGTTCACCACTGTCACCAGTACTATTCAACGTGTATACGGTGCCGATCACTGAACAACAGTTGGGCGGGAGGGGTAGGACTCTGTCATTCGTTGACGACATCCTCGTGTATCGACAGGGGCGAGATAGACAGGCGGTTGCCAATGATATGTAGGGCGAACTAGATAGAATTTCCTCACGGTGTGCTGATGCCGCTGCCCTTGTCAACCCTGCAAAGGCATCGGTTACATGGTTCTCACTAAACAACCATATTGTGAAAATAGACCTCCCGGCAGTAAGAATGGATGGGAGCTTTTTGAGTAGAACCCAGTCAATGACATATCTTGGCGTGAGGCTTGATCGTAGCCTTTCCTTCAGAGATCATGTCGATTATATCATTACGAAGGCTCGAAAAGGTTTGTCAGCAATGAGAGTCATGGCGACTGCCAATATCGAGCAAAGACTGCTAATACTTCTGTTCCAAGGACTTGTGCTTTCACGCATCGAGTATGCCCTGGCCATCCTCACTGTCACCCCTACACAGACTGGAAGACTTGAAAAGGTACAAAACGAAGCCATGCGCATCATTTTGGGCTGCACGAGAGACACCAGCTGTGTAGCAATGAGATACCTCCTTGACTTCTCGACAATGGAACACAGGATCAAGATCTGGAGAGCTCGTGCATACTTAAAAATAAGTGCAGATGAGCAGCACCCTCTGCATGACGCTATGATTGATTGATTGATTGATTTAGGAATCGACATCACAGCATTCGGGGCATTCCCATAAGTGTTCCGTCCCCATCCTCAGCAGCCAGCGAAGAGTTCCAACACTAATAGTACCAGTAGCAATCTGATTATAAGTCAGTCTCGCCTTTCCTCTGAGCGTTGAGCGTCGGCCAGATCCCTTCGTCACTCATCATTGTCTCATTCTTGCCAGACCATGGTAATCCATTTGCTCCTCCAAGGTGTGCACGTGCTCCCAGAAGGCCGCAACCACGTCTGCCTTGTCATGTATCAATACTCCACCAAGTTCTGCAGAGCCAGCCAATCTGTCCGCCTGTTCATTTCCCAGCACACCGGCATGCCTCGGAGAAAAGATCCAGGCGATGCTTGTCACCCATGACCTCCGAAGCGAAGCAAGCCACTCCGCACGAAGTCTGCCCGTCCTCACCCACATACCACAACATCCAGCATAAGAATGGAAGTGGAGGCAGTCACTGCGGCTCTCCGCTGGATGGAGAATACGACACACACACACACATCGTGATTGTAACTGACTCAGAAAGTATGCATGACGCTATATTCAGAGAAAGGGTGACAGGCTAAAGAGAGGCAAATCATGGATGGGTCGGGCGGAAAATGTCGTCAGACAGGTCTGCAGTCTTATCAGTATCAACTCCGGCAAGGAATGGGTGCCGATGCCTCCAGCTTTTAAGTGCACTTTCTCCTGCATTATCACACTCGACAGACGGTGCAGAGAGCAGAACCCTGCCGCTGTCAATGCAGAGGTTAACGCGCTCATCTATGAACACTCAGATAGACCCGAAGTGCTCATCTATACAGATGGATCTGTTGTAAAGCAGCAGAGAAGTGCGTGGGCATTTACAGCCCGTTCAGCGGGCCGAACCGTTCAAGAATCCAGTGGTGCCCACTCTATGACCACGAGCAGCATGACGATGGAGGTGATGGCCTTCATATGGCTGGAATCACAGCATTATACCAACGTGTGTGTACTAAGTGATTCAATGAGCATGATTCAGAAGGTCGAAGCTGGATCTGTACGTAGACAGTGGACTGAATCGCTGCGGAAGTCTGTTGTCCGTAAAGTCACCTTCATCTTCGTCCCGGGACATGCGGGAGTCGAGGGAAATGAACGAGCTGACAAACTGGCTGGCTCTGCACCCCCTGTAGATGGCCAGCCCATGGATCGTGCCGATGTTATTAACGTCCTTAAAGATATGGCGAGAACTAGAGGACTTTGACGTCAGTGATTCCACATCGCTGTCCAGGATGAAAGACCTGGGAGTAAGAATCGGCACAGCCAGACGCGAGAGGTACATCGGGAAAACAAAGCGCCTCGTCAACCAACACAGAACTGGCACTATTAGCCACCGGACGCTGATGCATATGCTGGGGGGGGGGGGGGAGGATCTGAGCACCTATGGACATGTCCGGAGTGCAATGAAGATACCCCAACTGATAACTGATAACTGATAACTGATTCCCAATTTTTTTCGGATATTTGTCGTAAGATAAATATCTGATCTATTGTTGATCTGTTTTGTCTAAATCCCGCCTGGTAGCCACCTAATATGTATTCTGAATATGGTTTTAGTCTATTTAGTAGTGCTGCGGATAGTATCTTATAGCTTATGGACAGTAGTGATATTCCTCTATAATTTTCACACTGGAACTTTCTTAAAGAAAGGTATCAATAATGACTCTTTCCAGTCATGGGGTATTTCTTCAGTCCTCCAGATTTTTAATATTAGTTTGTATAGCTTTAGGCCACCCACCTTTATAAATTCAGCAGCAATTCCATCAGCCTCAGTTGCCTTATTGTTTTTAAGTCGTGTGATTACATATAGGATTTCTTCAAATGTAGGTTCTTCAATTTGTGGTTCACCCGTTAGAACCTCTTCCTGTGGGAAAGTGTTACTTGGAGCTTCAAAATTTAGTAATTCAACAAAGTATTCTTTCCATGTGTTGCACATTTCCTCATGGGTATTTATCATATTCCCATTATTGTCTTTTAAACCATATGTGTTGTGTTGGTGCCCTCGTTTCATTGAAAGACTTCAGTTCTTTAAAAAACACTTTCTGAATTCGTTTTTCTGGTGGTTAGTTTCCATATCTTTGATTATATTACTCATATATTCTCGCTTCTGCTGTCGAACTATTTTTATAGCCTCTTTACATTCATTTCTATATTGCTCTTCCTGTTGGATGTTGTTGATGTCATTTAGCCATAGCTGTCTGGCATTCTTTTTCCTAATGACTGCTTCTTCACATTTCTGATAGAACCATCTGTTCTTTCTATGCGTGGTTAACACACCGAGACATTCTTCTGCGGTAGTTTGAATTGTATTCTTGATGTTCAACCAAGTTTGGTCAACGCTTTCCTCCGACGGGTTTTGTAGAATTTCAAGTTTACATTTTATTTCATCTGTAAATTTCTCTTTGACTGTAATGTCTTGTAGTTTTTCTGTGTTATATGTTGGGTGTAATCTTTGTAATTTAGTATAGAAAGCTCTCTTAAGTTTTATTTTAAATTTTGTCCCAACGAAGAAGTGGTCGCTGTGGCACTCAGCTCCTCTAATCGCTTCTAACTTGTATGTTTGATGCATTTTTGTTGTTAATTAAAATGTGATCTATTTGGTTATAGGTTCTCTTGTCACATGATTTCCAAGTTTGCTTATGTTTATCCTTTCTTTGTAGTCTGGTACTGCTAATCTGCATTCCTTTGGCTTCTGCCAGGTTGATGACTCTCCATCCATTATCATTTGAAGTTGTATGTAGGCTTTCCATACCGGAACTTTTTTATGAGTTTGCTGTCTACCTATTTTTGCGTTGAAGTCTCCCAACACAATCAGGATGTCCTGTTTGGGGGTTTCTTCTATGACATCTTCCAGATTATTATAAAAGTCTTCTTTAATATCATCTTCTTTCTCTTCAGTAGGTGCATTACATTAATCATCGTTATATTTTTCCATTTACCTTTAAATTCGCAATTTACTAATCCTATCATTAACAGCTTTAAAGTTTAGAACGTTCCCCCATAACTATTTTTTGATGACAAATCCTGTTCCTAATTCATGTTTATTTTGGGTGTTTCCTCCATATATTATAATCATTCTGTCAGTCAGGTCTTAGTCAGATATGACTGAGCTACCGTATGACAGTAGACGGTACTACCTGCTTTCTGTCAGCGCCGAATGTTGGGCGGCGCTTACCAAACCCGACACCCCACATTGTGCCAACGGCTTCGGGCGGAAGAGCGCAATTGGGAGGGTACTAGCCTTATCCTGATGCGAGGAAATGCAACCCAAAGACAACATAAGTCATGGCAGGGCAGACCAGGCCCTAAGCCTTGGTTGGCAGCTGGTCTAGGATCGAAGCTCCGACAGGCGGACAGTTAGAGCATTGCTTTGCTGATCTTTGCTTCTGCAGCTTGTCTTGTTCCAGATGTATAGGTGTCAACTTTCCTCTGGAGTGAACTAGGCAGGCCGAGAGAGGTATCATGCTGCATGGGCAACACATGGTTTCTTTATTTTAGCCCAGGCTTTGTGCTATGGAGAGGCAATAACTCCATCCCTGGTCTTAACCGGTCTCGGAATCAAAGCGAGAGGCAACTGTTACGGGTTATAAGTCCTTGTCAGTTGGCGGAGACATGGGGCGCCACGCGTTGCCTCTGACGGTGGAAGACACCTACAGGTGTCACTGATCAGCTACCGCCCGCCTCAAGCTGGGCAGCCCCCAGCCAATTGGGTGCTGATCCGCCACAGCCTGCCTGCTTTAATGGGTTCTTGGGGCTAGGACAAAATCTGAATCGCAGGCTGTAAAACCAATGCACCAGGTACTAATAAAAAGAATAGAAAACCTCAAGCTACGGCTTGCAACCTGGAACGTGAGAACCATGTGTCCAGGATTTTCCACTGACTTGACAAATATTGACGATGTGAGAAAAACGGCTGTGATTGGTGCTGAACTCAATCGTCTTAACATTGATATTGCTGGCCTGCAGGAGACTCGCCTCGCTGAGGAAGGGTCACTCAGGGAAAACAATTACACCTTTTTTTTGGAAGGAAAGAGGGCAGGCAGTAAAAAGGCAAAATGGTGTGGGCTTTGCATTGAAGAATTCGCTACTGGGAATGATTGATATCCCAGCTGGAGGTAATGAGATTATTATCACTGCGCTTGGCAACCACTTGTGGATTTGAACCATTCTCACTGCATATGCACCGACACTCGCTTCCTCTGATGATGTGAAGGATACGTTCTATGAGCAGCTAGACTCTGCGATCAAGGCAGTTCCAAAATCCGACTACATTTACATGCTCGGTGATTTCAATGCTCGTGTGGGCAAGGACTCGAGTTCATGGCCAGTGTGCCTTGGAAAATACAACATCGGTCGCATGAATGATAATGGGCAAAGGCTGCTGGAGCATTGCACTAGTAATGACCTATGTATTACAAACTCCTTTTTTAAAACAAAAGAGATGCATAAGGTCACATGGAAACATCCAAGATCCAGCCATTGGCATCAGCTGGACTTCATTATCACACGGAGACAACATCTGAACCATACATCATTAACTCGAAGTTACCACAGTGCTGACTGTGATACAGATCATTCTTTGGTTGATGCAAGGGTTAGACTGAGACCAAAGAGAATCTACACAGCTAAATACAAGTCTAGCCCCAGGATTAATATTACTAACACTCACGATCCTGGAAAGTGCTTTGAATTTCAACAGCAACTTGAAGACGCTTTCAATGATACATCAGAAAATTGTATAGTAAATGATAAATGGAGTAAACTTAAGAAACCTATTTATAAAACAGCGGTAGGGGTTTACGGCACTGTGGATCATAATATGCAGGACTGGTTTGCGGCAAACAGCCAGATACTGCAGCCCTTGATTGATAAAAAGAAGATAGCTCTCTTAAGAAACAAGGAAAGACCAACGCGTAACACTCTGAGTGTACTGAAGCAAGCGAGGAAGGATGTACAAAAGGCTGCCAGGCAGTGTGCGAATGACTATTAGATCAAGTTATGTGAGTCCATTCAAACCGCAAGTGATAAGGGAAATATCAGAAGCATGTATGAAGGGATAAAGAAAGTCTGTGGTCCAATGATCAAAAGAAGTGCACCGCTGAAAACCTTGACTGGAGAAATCATCACTGATAAAAAACAGCAGATGGACAGATGGGTAGAGCACTATTTAGAGCTTTACTCAAGTGAGACCAAACTAGCGGATGATGCCCTCAACGCCATAGAGGCCCTGCCAAATCTTGACCACCTGGACACACTTCCCACTATAACAGAAGTTAAGTGTGCTATAAATGAGCTTGCATCTGGCAAGGCTCCAGGTAAGGATGGGATTCCAATAGAGGTAATCAGGAGTGGGCAAGACACACTCGCTCTACAGATCCACCAGCTAATAGAGCTATGCTGGCGAGAAGGACAAGTCCCACAGGATTTCAAAGATTCAAACATCATAACGCTGTACAAGAACAAGGGAGATCGGAGCGACTGTAACAACTATAGGGGTATCTCACTTCTGTGTATTGTTGGGAAAGTATTTGCCAGAATTGTCCTGCACAGACTTTAAGTCCTGGGAGATCAAGTCTACCCCGAATCACAGTGCGGCTTCCGTCAGAACCGGTCCACCATTGATATGATATTCTCATTGCGACAGATGCAAGAAAAATGCCGGGAACAAAATCAGCCACTGTTTATTGCCTTCATCGACCTCACAAAGGCATTCGATTTGGTCAGTCGTGAGAGTCTGTTCAAAGCACTAAAGAAGATTGGCTGCCCACCAACTCTTCTGTCCATTGTGGAATCGTTCCACACAGGCATGAAGGGTATAATCAAGTTTGATGGCTCAACTTCAGAAGAGTTTGAAATCAAGAGTGGAGTTAAGCAAGGTTGTGTGCTAACCCCCACCCTCTTTGGGATATACTTTTCACTTCTACTGAAATATGCCTTTCGTGATCAGGATGACGGTATATACATTCACTCACGCTCAGATGGTGGCCTCTATAATGCTCAGAGATTGAAGGCCAAGACCAAAATTAGCAGGGTACTAATCAGAGAGTTGCTTTTTGCGGATGATGCTGCGATTACGACCCACTCTGAGGAAGAATTACAACATCTACTATCTGCATTCTCCAATGCTTGTTCTGAATTTGGCTTAACAATTAACAAAAAGAAGACACAGATTATGTCACAAGGTGCACATGGTGTACCATCAATCTTTATTGACGACGCCGAACTGGAGATAGTAGACCATTTTACATATCTAGGATCAGAGGTAAATAGCAAATTATCCCTCGATCAGGAAATCAACATCAGGATTGGCAAGGCAGCAACAACAATGAACATGTTAGCAAAAAGAGTCTGGGAGAACAGGATGCTTACTGCCAAAACAAAAGTCCTCGTCTACCAAGCCTGTGTCCTTAGTACTCTTCTTTATGGCAGTGAAACCTGGACAACTTACTCACGCCAAGAGAAACGTTTAAACAGCTTTCATATGCGGTGTCTGCGAAGAATACTTGGTATTAAGTGGCAAGACAAAATCACAAATACTGAAGTATTGGAAAGATCAGGTTGTAGACTTAGATGGATAGGACACGTTAGGAGGATGGATGATGGTAGAATACCAAAGGACATCTTTTTTGGTGAATTACAGACTGGTAGGAGATCTCAGGGTCGGCCTCTACTACGATACATAGATGTGTGCAAGCGGGACATGATTGATACAGGCATTGATAATGCACATTGGGAGCACGTCACCGCTGAACGTGTTGCATGGAGGGCAACTATCAGAAATGGAATAAAGACAAAGGAGAAAATGATTGCAGATAAAGCACACACAGAGCGTGAGAGACGTAAGATGGTGCAAAATTGTGGAAATAACCATGTTTTCACATGCACCTACTGTGGGCAAACATTTGCAGCAAGAATTGGCCTTACCAGCATAACTCGCCACCGCCATGGATCGTAGTTATTAAGCCTTTTTGAAGCACAATGTACCAAACTATCGTCTGTCAAGACGGAAAGGTGCCAATGTTAATATAATCATTCTATTTTGCTCTAAAGTACCCTCTCCTGGCCACCTTATTTCTTGAATTGCTGTTATATCCATTTTATACTCAACCAGCTCCCGGGTTAATTCTTCGGCCGCTCCTGCTCGATATAGTGTCCGTACATTCCATGTTCCAAATCTCAAAAGTCCTTTAACGTTCCAAGGTCGATGTCCAAATAAGTCAGTCCGAATTCGAGGCTCATGTATCTGTTTCGTAACAAAATGGTTTTTGCAAAGGTGGGTATGTTAACCCCACGCTTCAACCCCCAATCTGGAGGACCAGGGTATTTCTTTTTCTCTGGTCTCTACCCTTTGACCTGTCCGGCTTGGGAGGCCCTGCTGGTAGCTACGCTACCGCCGGCATAGCTCTCAGGGTCATTGAGAAACTCAAGCTCCCCCACCACGACAAGGTGGAAACACCATCGGGGGAGACAACGCAATTCGCCGTAAAAAAATTCGTTTATGGAGCCTGTGATCTGGCATGCGAGTCAAGTGACCAGCCCAGCGAATCTGATTCTTCATTACTAATGTGTGGATACTGGGCATGGACGCTCTTTCTAGGACTTCAGTATCTGGGATCTTGTCTTGCCATTTAATCTTCAGTAGCTTCCTTAGGCAGACTGTGTGGAAGTGGTTTAATTTCCTAGCGTGTCGCTGATAAACAGTCCAGATTTCACAAGCATATAGCAGTGTGGATGATACAACTGCTTTGTAGACTTTCAGCTTTGTTTGCAGGCTTATTCCATTTCTGTCCCATACATTCTTGTACAGTCTGCCAAAGGCCGCACTGGCCTTAGAGATTCTTTCATTCACTTCATCATCAATTGTGACAGCTTGTGTCACAGTGCTGCCAAGATAGGTGAATTTGTCCACAACACTTAGACTATGACCATTCACTTTGATATTCGGCACAGTGTGATTATTCCCTGGAGCTGGCTGGTACATAACTACAGTCTTCTCCAAATTGATATTGAGCCCAAAGTTGGCACAGGCATGTGAGAAAGCTGAAACATTATGTTGCATGTCCGTCTCTGAGTTGGTGTATAGAGCGCAATCATCAGCAAACAGGATATCTCTGACGGCGTCGCTGATAATTTTGGTTTTAGCTTTCAGCCTTCTGAGATTGAATAACTTTCCATCCATACGGTAGTTGATGTCTATTCCAATGTCGCCATTCTCGAAGGCATTCATCAACATGGCTGAAAACATTAGGCTGAACAGTGCTGGTGCCAGGACACATCCTTGCTTCACTCCATTGGTGACAGGAAAGGGCTCAGATAGTTCACCATTTTCCTGTACTCTTGCCTGCATGCCATCATGAAATAGCCGCACTATTTGGACAAACTTTTATGGACAGCCATATTTTGCCATAATCTTCCACAGTCCTTCTCTTCTGACTGTATCAAAAGCCTTGGTAAGGTCAATGAAAGTGGAGAACATTTCGCAGTTCTGTTCCTGACATTTCTCCTGCAGCTGCCTTGCAGCGAAAAGCATGTCAACAGTTCCTCGTTCTTTTCTGAAGTCACATTGACTCTCAGGAAGAAGACCTTGATCGAGATATGCCGTGAGGCGATTGAGAAGAATTCTGGTGAGTATCTTCCCTGCAATTGAAAGCAAGGAGATGCCTCGGTGGTTGTCACAGGATAGGCGATTTCCTTTTTTCGTTTGTAAAGGTGGACTATTGACGCTCCTTGAAATCTTGTGGCATGGTCTCGTTCACTCATATGTTTGTAAAGACTTGGTGAAGCTGCTCTGTTAGGACCGGCCCACCTGCCTTGTATATCTCTGCTGGGATGGGGTCAGGACCAGGTGCCTTGCCGCTGAAGAGTTGCTGGATGGCTTTGTTTACTTCCACTATGGTTGGCAGGTCATCAAGTGTATCATTGATGGGAACTTGGAGAAGGCAGTTGATGGTAACTTGGAGAAGGCAGTTGACAGTTTCATAATCGATGGAGAAGGTTGCATTTAAGTTGTTGCTAAAATGCTCAGCTCATCGTTGAAGGATTTCTTTCTTATCGGTGACCAATTTTCCCCCATCTGCACTGAGGAGGGGAACTATGCCTGGTGATGTAGGACCGTAGACCGCTGTCAGTGAGTCCTAGAAGTATTTCATATCATGTCTGTTAGCAAAATCCTTGAATTTCATCAGCTTTGCTGCTCAGCCAGGAGTCCCGCAAGTGCCGAAGTTTCTGCTGCACTACTCTCTGAATGTTCTTGAAGGCATCTTTTTTTATGTTGACTTCGGGTCATTCAAATGTGCCTTGAGGAGAAGATGTTTCTCGGCCAGCAATTCGTTGATGTATTCGGAATTTTCATCAAACCAGTCTTTATGCTTTCGGGGGGTTGAACCCAGGATTTCCATAGCAGTGTTGTAAAGTATGTCCTTTAAGGCTCTCCACTCTGTTTCTGTATCCTGTTTACCTGCTGCACTGGGCTTGAGGTGGTCTTCCAGCATATGTTCAAACGACAGCTGCATATTTTTGCTGTTTAGGTGGGTGACATTTAGTTTTTATTTTTTTTGACGCCGTGGTGGTTTGATGTGAATGTTTATTTTTGAGACAATGAGACAATGAGGCAGGTGGGTCTGTCCAACATTCGGCACCACACATGGATTTTGTCACCCGAACGTCTTGTCTGTCACTCCTCCTGACAATGACATAGTCAATGAGGTGCCTGTGTTTCGATCGAGGGTGCATCCACGATGTCCTGTTTCTCATGGGGAGATGGAAAATTGTGTTTGTAATCAGGAGATCATGTTCGGCACATGTCTGAAGGAGGCGGAGTCCATTGCTGTTACAATTTCCGACTCCATGCTTTCCAATAATTCCACTCCAAGAGATGGTGTCCCTGCCTACTCTGGCATTAAAATCCCCAAGGAGTATAAGTTTGTCTCCTTTGGGAACAGATGTTAATACATTGTGCAGGTCCTCATAGAACTTGTTCTTGACATCATCTTCATTGGTCATAGTTGGTGCGTAGACACTCACAATGGTTGCATGCTTCCTTCCATTCAGCAGGGGCAATTTAATGGTAATGAGCCTGTCGTGTATAGCCTTTGGAAAACCAACTAGTTTGCCGACCAGGGCCGACTTAATGGTAAATCCCACAAAGGACTGGCGTCTTTCCTCACTTTTCCTTCCACTACAGAAAAATGTGTAGCCGGCACCTATTTCACAGATTTGGCCTTCTTCTGCAAGTCGTGTCTGGCTCAAGGCTACTATGTCGATGTTGTAACTGCCCAGCTCTTGCCCAATCAGTGTTGTTCGTCTCTCTGGACCCGACGCGCCGTCTCTGTCAAGTAGGGTGCGTACATTCCAAGTTCCAGTTAAGGGAATATGGTTTACTCTTTTAGCTTTGCTTGTTTTATCTTTCTTTGTATGTCGACCGCAGTTAGGGTACCCACCAACCGCGGCTAGCTGGTTAGGTAGTGATGGAGCAGACAATGTTTATGGTACCCACCAACCGCGGCTAGCTAGTTAGTTAGTGATGGAGCAGACAATGTTTAGAGTACCCACCAACCGCGGCTAGCTAGTTAGTTAGTGATGGAGCAGACAATGTTTAGAGTACCCACCAACCGCGGCTAGCTAGTTAGGTAGTGATGGAGCAGACAATGTTTAGAGTACCCACCAACCGCGGCTAGCTGGTTAGGTAGTGATGGAGCAGACAATGTTTAGAGTACCCACCAACCGCGGCTAGCTGGTTAGGTAGTGATGGAGCAGACAATGTTTAGAGTACCCACCAACCGCGGCTAGCTAGTTAGTTAGTGATGGAGCAGACAATGTTTAGGGTACCCACCAACCGCGGCTAGCTGGTTAGGTAGTGATGGAGCAGACAATGTTTAGAGTACCCACCAACCGCGGCTAGCTGGTTAGGTAGTGATGGAGCAGACAATGTTTAGAGTACCCACCAACCGCGGCTAGCTGGTTAGGTAGTGATGGAGCAGACAATGTTTAGAGTACCCACCAACCGCGGCTAGCTGGTTAGGTAGTGATGGAGCAGACAATGTTTAGGGTACCCACCAACCGCGGCTAGCTGGTTAGGTAGTGATGGAGCAGACAATGTTTAGAGTACCCACCAACCGCGGCTAGCTGGTTAGGTAGTGATGGAGCAGACAATGTTTAGAGTACCCACCAACCGCTGCTAGCTGGTTAGGTAGTGATGGAGCAGACAATGTTTAGAGTACCCACCAACCGCTGCTAGCTGGTTAGGTAGTGATGGAGCAGACAATGTTTAGGGTACCCACCAACCGCGGCTAGCTGGTTAGGTAGTGATGGAGCAGACAATGTTTAGAGTACCCACCAACCGCGGCTAGCTGGTTAGGTAGTGATGGAGCAGACAATGTTTAGGGTACCCACCAACCGCGGCTAGCTGGTTAGGTAGTGATGGAGCAGACAATGTTTAGGGTACCCACCAACCGCTGCTAGCTGGGTAGGTAGTGATGGAGCAGACAATGTTTATGGTACCCACCAACCGCGGCTAGCTAGTTAGTTAGTGATGGAGCAGACAATGTTTAGAGTACCCACCAACCGCGGCTAGCTAGTTAGTTAGTGATGGAGCAGACAATGTTTAGAGTACCCACCAACCGCGGCTAGCTAGTTAGTTAGTGATGGAGCAGACAATGTTTAGAGTACCCACCAACCGCGGCTAGCTAGTTAGGTAGTGATGGAGCAGACAATGTTTAGAGTACCCACCAACCGCGGCTAGCTGGTTAGGTAGTGATGGAGCAGACAATGTTTAGAGTACCCACCAACCGCGGCTAGCTGGTTAGGTAGTGATGGAGCAGACAATGTTTAGAGTACCCACCAACCGCGGCTAGCTAGTTAGTTAGTGATGGAGCAGACAATGTTTAGGGTACCCACCAACCGCGGCTAGCTGGTTAGGTAGTGATGGAGCAGACAATGTTTAGAGTACCCACCAACCGCGGCTAGCTGGTTAGGTAGTGATGGAGCAGACAATGTTTAGAGTACCCACCAACCGCGGCTAGCTGGTTAGGTAGTGATGGAGCAGACAATGTTTAGAGTACCCACCAACCGCGGCTAGCTGGTTAGGTAGTGATGGAGCAGACAATGTTTAGGGTACCCACCAACCGCGGCTAGCTGGTTAGGTAGTGATGGAGCAGACAATGTTTAGAGTACCCACCAACCGCGGCTAGCTGGTTAGGTAGTGATGGAGCAGACAATGTTTAGAGTACCCACCAACCGCGGCTAGCTGGTTAGGTAGTGATGGAGCAGACAATGTTTAGGGTACCCACCAACCGCGGCTAGCTGGTTAGGTAGTGATGGAGCAGACAATGTTTAGAGTACCCACCAACCGCGGCTAGCTGGTTAGGTAGTGATGGAGCAGACAATGTTTAGAGTACCCACCAACCGCGGCTAGCTGGTTAGGTAGTGATGAGCAGACAATGTTTAGGGTACCCACCAACCGCGGCTAGCTGGTTAGGTAGTGATGGAGCAGACAATGTTTAGAGTACCCACCAACCGCGGCTAGCTGGTTAGGGTAGTGATGGAGCAGACAATGTTTAGGGTACCCACCAACCGCGGCTAGCTGGTAGGTAGTGATGGAGCAGACAATGTTTAGGGTACCCACCAACCGCGGCTAGCTGGTTAGGTAGTGATGGAGCAGACAATGTTTAGGGTACCCACCAACCGTCGGCTAGCTGGTTAGGTAGTGATGGAGCAGACAATGTTTAGGGTACCCACCAACCGCGGCTAGCTGGTTAGTTAGTGATGGAGCAGACAATGTTTAGGGTACCCACCAACCGCGGCTAGCTGGTAGGTAGTGATGGAGCAGACAATGTTTAGGAGTACCCCACAACCGCGGCTAGCTGGTTAGGTAGTGATGGAGCAGACAATGTTTAGGGTACCCACCAACCGCGGCTAGCTGGTTAGGTAGTGATGGAGCAGACAATGTTTAGGGTACCCACCAACCGCGGCTAGCTGGTTAGGTAGTGATGGAGCAGACAATGTTTAGAGTACCCACCAACCGCGGCTAGCTAGTTAGTTAGTGATGGAGCAGACAATGTTTAGGGTACCCACCAACCGCGGCTAGCTGGTTAGGTAGTGATGGAGCAGACAATGTTTAGGGTACCCACCAACCGCGGCTAGCTGGTAGGTAGTGATGGAGCAGACAATGTTTAGGGTACCCACCAACCGCGGCTAGCTGGTTAGGTAGTGATGGAGCAGACAATGTTTAGGGTACCCACCAACCGCGGCTAGCTGGTTAGGTAGTGATGGAGCAGACAATGTTTAGGGTACCCACCAACCGCGGCTAGCTGGTTAGTTAGTGATGGAGCAGACAATGTTTAGGGTACCCACCAACCGCGGCTAGCTGGTTAGGTAGTGATGGAGCAGACAATGTTTAGAGTACCCACCAACCGCGGCTAGCTGGTTAGGTAGTGATGGAGCAGACAATGTTTAGGGTACCCACCAACCGCGGCTAGCTGGTTAGGTAGTGATGGAGCAGACAATGTTTAGGGTACCCACCAACCGCGGCTAGCTGGTTAGGTAGTGATGGAGCAGACAATGTTTAGAGTACCCACCAACCGCGGCTAGCTGGTTAGGTAGTGATGGAGCAGACAATGTTTAGGGTACCCACCAACCGCGGCTAGCTGGTTAGGTAGTGATGGAGCAGACAATGTTTAGGGTACCCACCAACCGCGGCTAGCTGGTTAGTTAGTGATGGAGCAGACAATGTTTAGGGTACCCACCAACCGCGGCTAGCTGGTTAGGTAGTGATGGAGCAGACAATGTTTAGGGTACCCACCAACCGCGGCTAGCTGGTTAGGTAGTGATGGAGCAGACAATGTTTAGGGTACCCACCAACCGCGGCTAGCTGGTTAGTTAGTGATGGAGCAGACAATGTTTATGGTACCCACCAACCGCGGCTAGCTAGTTAGTTAGTGATGGAGCAGACAATGTTTAGAGTACCCACCAACCGCGGCTAGCTAGTTAGTTAGTGATGGAGCAGACAATGTTTATGGTACCCACCAACCGCGGCTAGCTAGTTAGTTAGTGATGGAGCAGACAATGTTTATGGTACCCACCAACCGCGGCTAGCTAGTTAGTTAGTGATGGAGCAGACAATGTTTAGAGTACCCACCAACCGCGGCTAGCTGGGTAGGTAGTGATGGAGCAGACAATGTTTAGGGTACCCACCAACCGCGGCTAGCTAGTTAGTTAGTGATGGAGCAGACAATGTTTATGGTACCCACCAACCGCGGCTAGCTGGTTAGTTAGTGATGGAGCAGACAATGTTTAGGGTACCCACCAACCACGGCTAGCTGGTTAGGTAGTGATGGAGCAGACAATGTTTAGAGTACCCACCTACCACGGCTAGCTGGTTAGGTAGTGATGGAGCAGACAATGTTTAGAGTACCCACCTACCACGGCTAGCTGGTTAGGTAGTGATGGAGCAGACAATGTTTAGGGCACCTTTTCTAGCCCCTTCCTCATGCTATGGAGGTGAGCAGTGTGTTCCTATAGAAGGCTGCTCAATCGCTCAGGGGGCTGCCGAATCCCACTGCTGCTCCGGTTAGTAGAAGACAACCATATGGCCTGAGCCGCCTGTGTGCAGGTCTGCGACTACGGCTGCCAGCGTACCCACGCCTGCCGCTTTGCCGCTCGCCCATCGCCACACGGCATGAAGGTGATATATGACGTTGGATGAAGAATGACTTGCGCGATGAATTGGATTAAAGTGAGCGAGAGTTCTCAATTCGTCGACCTCACTCTCTCGCCTGAGTCCATCTGAATCCAGTGGCAAGACAAGTCAAGACGACTGGAGACGAATACAGGTGCAGTGGATGACCAGGGCGCTTTACGTGCCTTGCCGCGCTCATTACGTTCCACAACGCTTTGCAGGTAAACGCCGTCTTGCCCGTTGAATCAGGAATGATTTCTTCCGCGCAGTCTGCCGAATCCTGTCTTCACATGCTGGGTAGGCATACCCTAGTTTACCTCTTGGTTTGACACCAAATCGGCTACCCATGCCTGGTTTAGCCAGCCTCTCACAGCTGTTGCCCGGGGGGTGGCCGCTGTCGCATGCTGACAGCTACTAGGAGCCACAGGCACTAGCTGGGTGTCAGGCTTGGACCAGTGGGGGATGGGTCCTGAAAAGGACATGAGAGTCATCCTTACCAAAGGTGCTACCAATGCTTGACACCCCGTAACCCCTCCATAAGTGTACATCTCCCATACACCTCTTCACTCATCCAACAGTATACATCTCCCACACATCTCTTCACTCATCCATCACTGTACATCTCGCACACATCTCTTCACTCAAACATTAGCGTACATCTCCCACAAAACTCTTCACTCATCGATCAGTGTATATCTCTCACACGTCTCTACACTCATCCGTCAGTTTACATCTGCCACACATCTCTTCACTCATCAATCAGCGTAAATCTCCCACATATGTCCCACACATTTATTCACTCATCGATTAGCGTACATCTCCAACACATCTCTTTACTCTTCCATCAGTGTACATCTCCCTAATATCTCTCCACTCATCCATCAGTGTACATCTCCCACACATTTCTTCACTCATCCATCAGCGTTCATCTATAACACATCTCTTCACTCTGCAATCACTGTATATATCCAACACATCTCTTCACTCTTCCATCAATGTACATCTCCCACACATCTCTTTATTCACCCATCAGTGTACATCTCCCACAAATCTCTTCACTCATCCATCAGTGTAAATCTCCCACACATCTCTTCACTCATCCATAAGCGTACATCTATTACACATCTCTTCACTCTTCCATCATTGTACATCTCTTACACATCTCTTCATTTATCCATCAGTGTACATCTCCCACACATCTCTCCACTCATCCATCAGTGTACATCTCCCACACATTTCTTTATTCATCCATCAGTGTAATCTCACACACATCTCTCTACTCATCCATCAGTGTACATCTCGCACACATCTCTCCACTCATCCATCAGTGTAATCTCAAACACATCTCTCCACTCATCCATCAGTGTACATCTACCACACATCTCTCCACTCATCCATCAATGTACATCTCCCACACATCCCTTCACTCATCCATCAGCGTACATCTATAACACATCTCGTCACTCTTCCATCACTGTATATCTCCAACACATCTCTTCACTCTTCATCAATGTACATCTCTCACACATCTCTTTATTCATCCATCAGTGTTCATCTCCCACACATCTCCTTACTCATCCATCAGTGAACATCTCCCACACATCTCTTCACTCATCAATCACTGTACATCTCTCACACATCTCTTCATATATTCATCAGTGTACATCTCCAACACATCTCTTCACTCATCCATCAGTGTACAACTCCCACACATGTCTTCCCTCATCCATCAGTGTAAATCTCCCACACATCTCTTCACTCATCCATCAGTGTAAATTTCCCACACATCTCCCACACATCTCTTCACTAATCCATCACTGTACATCTCTCACACATCTATTCATTTATCCATCAGTGTAATCTCCCACACATCTCTTCACTCATCCATCAGTGTACATCTCCCACACATTTCTTTACTCATCCATCAGTGTACATCTCCCACACATCTCTTCTTGTAACCATCAGTGTAATCTCCCAAACATCTCTTCACTCATCCATCAGTTTACATCTCCCACACATCTCTTTACTCATCTAACAGTGCACATCTCCCACACATCTCTTCACTCATCCATCTGTGTACATCTCCCACACATCTCTTCATTTAATCCATCAGTGTAATCTCCCACACATCTCTTCACTCATCCATCAGTGTACATCTCCCACACATCTCTTCAATCATCCATCAGTGCACATCTCCCACACATCTCTTCACTCATTCATAAGTTTACATCTCCCACACATCTCTTCACTCATCCATCTGTGCACATCTCCCACACATCTCTTCACTCATCCATCTGTGTACATCTCCCACACATCTCTTCACATCATTCATCTGTGTACATCTCCCACACATCTCTTCACTCATTCATCTGTGTACATCTCCCACACATCTCTACAATCATCCATCAGTATACATCTCCCACACATCTCTTCACTCATTCATAAGTTTACATCTCCCACACATCTCTTCACTCATCCATCTGTGTACATCTCCCACACATCTCTACAATCATCCATCAGTATACATCTCCCACACATCTCTTCACTCATTCATAAGTTTACATCTCCCACACATCTCTTCAATCATCCATCAGTGCACATCTCCCACACATTTCTTCACTCATTCATAAGTTTACATCTCCCACACATCTCGTCACTCATCCATCTGTGTACATCTCCCACAAATCTCTTCATTTAACCATCAGTGTAATCTCCCACACATCTCTTCACTCATCCATCAGTATACATCTCTTAACATCTCTACAATCATCCATCAGTGTAATCTCCCACACATCTCTTCAATCATCCATCAGTGCACATCTCCCACACATCTCTTCATTTAACCATCAGTGTAATCTCCCACACATCTCTTCACTCATCCATCAGTATACATCTCTTAACATCTCTACAATCATCCATCAGTGTAATCTCCCACACATCTCTTCAATCATCCATCAGTGCACATCTCCCACACAGCTCTTTACTCATCTATAAGTGTACATCTCCCACACATCTCTTCACTCATCCATCAGTGTAATCTCCCACACATTTCTTTACTCATCCATCAGTGTAATCTCCCACACACCTCTTCACTCATCCATCAGTTTACATCTCCCACACATCTCTTCACTCATCCATCAGTGTACATCTCCCACACATCTCTTCAATCATTCATCAGTGCACATCTCCCATACATCTCTTTACTCATTCATAAGTTTACATCCCCCACACAGCTCTTCACTCATCCATCTGTGTACATCTCCCACACAGCTCTTCACTCATCCATCTGTGTACATCTCCCACACATCTCTTCAATCATCCATCAGTGCACATCTCCCATACATCTCTTCACTCATTTATAAGTTTACATCTCCCACACATCTCTTCACTCATCCATCTGTGTACATCTCCCACACATCTCTACAATCATCCATCAGTGCACATCTCCCACACATCTCTACATTTAACCATCAGTGTAATCTCCCAAACATCTCTTCACTCATCCATCAGTGTACATCTCCCACACATCTCTTCAATCATCCATCAGTGTAATCTCCCACACATCTCTTCAATCATCCATCAGTTCACATTTCCCACACAGCTCTTCACTCACCCATCAGTGTACATCTCCCACACATCTCTTCACTCACCCATCAGTGTACATCTCCCACACATCACACATCTCTTTACTCATCCATCAGTGTACATCTCCCACACATCTCTTCACTCATTCATAAGTTTACATCTCCCACACATCTCTTCACTCATCCATCTGTGTACATCTCCCACACATCTCTACAATCATCCATCAGTGCACATCTCCCACACATCTCTTCATTTAACCATCAGTGTAATCTCCCAAACATCTCTTCACTCATCTAGCAGTGTACATCTCCCACACATCTCTTCAATCATCCATCAGTGTAATCTCCCACACATCTCTTCAATCATCCATCAGTTCACATTTCCCACACAGCTCTTCACTCACCCATCAGTGTACATCTCCCACACATCTCTTCACTCACCCATCAGTGTACATCTCCCACACATCTCTTCACTCACCCATCAGTGTACATCTCCTACATATCTCTTCACTCATTCATAAGTGTACATGTCCCACACATGTCCCACACATCTCCCACACATCTCTTCAATCATCCCATCAGTGCACATCTCCCACACATCTCTTCACCCATCTATCAGTGTAATCTCCCACACATCTCTTTACCCATCCATCAGTGTAATCTCCCACACATTTCTTGATTCATCAATCAGTGTATAAAGATGTCTCTAAGTGGCATTCTGTTTCGGTTCTATGATGTGTTACCATCATCCCATTATGTAATAAAGTCATCCCATTATGTGATAAAGTCATCTCATTGTGTGGTAAAGTTATCACATTATGTGGTAAAGCATCTAAATGTGTGATAATGTCATCTCATTGTGTGATAAAGTCATCTCATTGTGTGATAAAGTCATCTCATTGTGTGATAAAGTCATCTCATTGTGTGATAAGGTTATCTCACTGTGTGATAAAGTCATCTTATTGCGTGATAACGTTATCACATTATGTGGTAAACTCATCTCATTGTGTGATAATGTCATCTCATTGTGTGATAAAGTCATCATATTATATGATAAAGTCATCTCATTGTGTGATAAAGTCATCTCATTGTGTGATAAAGTCATCTCATTGTGTGATAAAGTCATCATATTATATGATAAAGTCATCTCATTGTGTGATAAAGTCATCTCATTGTGTGATAAAGTCATCATATTATATGATAAAGTCATCTCATTGTGTGATAAAGTCATCTCATTGTGTGATAAAGTCATCTCATTGTGTGATAAAGTCATCATATTATATGATAAAGTCATCTCATTGTGTGATAAAGTCATCTCATTGTGTGATAAAGTCATCTCATTGTGTGATAAAGTCATCTCATTGTGTGATAAAGTCATCTCATTGTGTGATAAAGTCATCTCATTGTGTGATAAAGTCATCTCATTGTGTGATAAAGTCATCTCATTGTGTGATAAAGTCATCTCATTGTGTGATAAAGTCATCATATTATATGATAAAGTCATCTCATTGTGTGATAAAGTCATCTCATTGTGTGATAAAGTCATCATATTATATGATAAAGTCATCTCATTGTTTGATAAAGTCATCACATTATGTGGTAAAGTCAACTCATTGTGTAATAATGGCATCTCATTGTGTGATAAAGTCATCTCATTGTGTGATAAAGTCATCTTATTGCGTGATAACGTTATCACATTATGTGGTAAACTCATCTCATTGTGTGATAATGTCATCTCATTGTGTGATAAAGTCATCATATTATATGATAAAGTCATCTCATTGTGTGATAAAGTCATCTCATTGTGTGATAAAGTCATCTCATTGTGTGATAAAGTCATCATATTATATGATAAAGTCATCTCGTTGTGTGATAAAGTCATCTCATTGTGTGATAAAGTCATCTCATTGTGTGATAAAGTCATCATATTATATGATAAAGTCATCTCATTGTGTGATAAAGTCATCTCATTGTGCGATAAAGTCATCTCATTGTGTGATAAAGTCATCTCATTGTGTAATAAAGTCATCATATTATATGATAAAGTCATCTCATTGTGTGATAAAGTCATCACATTGTGTGGTAAAGTCATCTCATTGTGTAATAATGGCATCTCATCGTGTGATAAAGTCATCTCATTGTGTGGTAAAGTTATCACATTATGTGGTAAAGCATCTAATTGTGTGATAAAGTCATCTCCTTGTGTTAACGTCATTGAATTGTGTGCTATCGTCATCACAGTGTCTGCTAGCGTCATCACAGTGTGTGATAGCGTCATCACATTGTGTGCTAGCGTCATCACATTGTGTGGTAAAATCATCACATTGTGTGCTAGCGTCATCACATTGTGTGGTAAAGTCATCACATGTGTGCTTGCGTCATCACATTGTGTGCTTGCGTCATCACATTGTATGCTAGCATTATCACATTTGTATGCCTAGGGTTGCCAGATACGTGGGCACGACAAAGAGTGCATAATAAGACCAAATGGAGGACAAAGGAGAACATATTGAATGTTTCATTTGAATCGTTCCAGATTAAACGCACAATCATTACAATTTTATTACAAACAATAGCTGTCAATAAGTGTATCTTACTCTTAGTGAATCCACCAAGAAACAATAATGTTAAAAAATAAATATAAATTCAATGGAGGTCCTTTTCAAAATGCTAAAAACCATTATTTAAACAGCCGATTGAACAATTATTAGCTTATAATCTTTATTAATTACACAACATATTTCTCGGACTGGCCAACTTTTCGTAGAAGATCCTTGTTAGCAATCCACCCATCCATCATGTGCCATGCCGACAAGCGTGGGAGGTCATGTTCTGCCATCTCACTCGATCACCAAAGTCGTGGATCAGCTCCGTGTTTCTGTCTCGACCATGCCATGTGGCCAAGTCATCCAGGTATTTAATTCTTGTTAGCAATCACATATGCATAAAACTGTTCACAGGTAAGATTCTTCAAATTGTACTATTACTTTGTGAGAATGATGCCGTTTACAGAGTCGAGTAAGAGTGTTCCTTTCCTTTGTCCATTGAGCATTAATCAAGGAGAACACTCTTTCCACATTGCCATTGTGTCCAGGGATACAGAAGAATACTTCACATATTTTAAGTAACTATGAAAAGCAACATGCATTTGGGCAACTTTGGACAAATAAACTTCACACTAAACAAAAAAACTGTTCATTCTTGTCTTGTACAAATGATTTAAGATTGCAGTAATGGTCAAACAATTGCACATCATCTACAATAATACCCTTCTCTTTCAAGTACAATATGCATGTCAAAAGATCATCAAATGTACAGTCTTTGATTTTATTTAAGTACATCCAACCAATTAAATAAATATTATTCAGCAATGGGTTTTAATAAAGAAGTAAAAGTAAATATTAAAAAGAGTAATGCTTGCTTGCTTGTGTTCGTTGGCTTGAGCTCCAACGCGAAGTCCTGTATGTCGGATGAAGACATCCTGTTGTCCAACATCAGTGTGATGTCATACAGGACCTGAGGTTTGCGATGAGTATCCGTTGTCCCATGTCTGGCTTATTGGTGTGCAGACTGGTGGTTCCTCGCCGTACAGGCAGACACTCTGACTTCGGAGGAATCGGCGATCCTATTGACTTTAGCCAGGACCCCAAAGGGACCTGTTGCCCAGGACGCTCGACGAGGACGCGTCAATAGGTCTTGGCCAGTATATAACCCGGCCCTGGTGCCTTGGAAACACCTCTGCGTCCCAAAGAGTAATGAACCAGATACAGACAACGGTTAGAATTACTATAATCGACTAGTTCGCAGACATGCATAGACTGTGTACACTTTAACAATACAGTAGTGTGTAGATACATTGTAAGTTGTAACAACAATACATAAATACTTATAACATAAAATATAAGAAAAGCCGGATATTTTAAAGGTGTTTAGCTTTGTCTACCGAATGTCTAGCAACCCCATGTATGCCTGGATGCACGGAGGACAAGGAGCCCAATCTTTCCCTCACTTTCGCAGACGTCGAAGCCCAGGCCCGGAACCCCCATCTGGCCGTGCTCTTGATCAATGATATTAGTAGCGCAATTCGCTGTTAAACTACGCCAGGTCTCTGGCTCATTGATGTATACGAATCACTTATTTCTTCACTGACGCCAGTATGACCCACCCAACAGACAATCAGACTCACTTGTTGTTTTTGTCAACACCTTCCACGTTCCGTTCTGCATATTAATTGATCTAGAATATTCTATTATTTCGTGGGAAAAGGCAACACATTAATTGTCTAATCCAAGACGACGGAACGTTGCTGCCTCTCCCATCTCGGCGCAATATTTCAGCCCTCGTCATGTCAACGACGCGTCTACCGGCCGACCCCGAGGCTCGGCAACAAAACTTCTATAAATAGCCGTTGTCACGGTGCCTGGCTGTAGGAAACCGGGAGTAGCTGTTCAGATCTCACTGGTCGGTCAGGGAGCGTAGAGTACTAAACAAAGTCATACCTAATGTTCAAGTATTGTAATTTCTAGCAGCACAACTCTCAGACTGGTCATTAAACAAGGGACACTAGCACGTTTGAGAACATCAGTAAGTGCTGTTGTTGTCTGCCCACGGGTGGCTGTTTGCGCTAATTGTTTCTTGTTGCTGGACAGTAAACTATTTGTTCTCATGTGTATTTGTTGCATGTTGTATTTAATAGTTTAGATAAAACAAAGGCAAAAGCTTTAATTGGATTTAACACGGTTAATGTTAGAATCCTCACTATCAGACTTAGAGGCCATACAAAAACCACAACTCTCATACAGATATAAACACTTACATCAACAGCAGTGGAGGATGAAGTTGAAGATGTTTACAGCACACTACAAGACACAATTAGATAAGACTGGTCATAGCAACATAACAATAATAATGGGAGATTTCAATGCAATAGTGGGTACAGGAAGAGCTTAAGATGAGAGACACGTTTTAGTAAAAATTTTATTAGAAATAGAAATGATGCAGGTGAGAAATTAAGTGAATTTTGCACAGAAAATGACGTAACGATAGCCAACACACTCCGTGGCCAAAGGCTTGCGAACGCGGTTCGTGAGCCGCTTATCAGGCGTTCGAAACGCAGCCGCGAGCGATTTGTGCAGCAGACCGTGTCGCGTTGCTTTATAACGTGTTGGTATGGGAGCCGGTCGTTCAGAAAGCAATGGCAAACAACTAAACGTAAAAACGTGCCTAGTAAATCAAAAGCAGCTGAACAATGCTGGTGTTAACTGCAACGTCCTGCAAGGGATATGCAACATTTTAATAAAACACACTTTTTAAACAACATCCAAGAAGTCTCTTCACATGGAAGTCCCCTGACAGTATTACCAAACACCAGATAGATTATATCTTAATACAAATAAGATGAGCATAACATTAGCAAAAACCCCATTAGCAAACAACCTACGAAGTGCAGACTGTGAAACAGATCATCAGTTGCAAGAAGCAGATTTGAAAGTAAACTCAGAAAGCTTAGCCCAGGACCAAGGCCACTTCGTTTTGATCTCATTAATTTACGTGTTGCATACAATGTAGAAGTAAGTTATCGTTTTGGGATCTTGGGGTCTTTTGGGGTCTTTGGGGTCTATACAGGAGGAAATGACGCCTGATGAATTGGCAGAACACGCTAGTTATATCTTGAATACAGCCGCCAAAGATTTAATTCCGACCAAGACTAAGCAACATAAGCCATGGATTATTTCAGACACGTTAGAATTAATAAAATGAAGGGAACTGAAACAGAAAAGGAGTAGAAACCGAAAACCTCAGGAAGAAGTATACATCTTTCATACGAGAAATAAGACAGAGTAAAAGAAGGGACAAATAAACAATATATATTAGTATATATAGTGTAGTGTACAATTAGTGTACTAAAATAGAACAATATCATAAGAATGGAAGAGATTATGGAATGTTGAAAGAAAGGAAGTTATTGACAATAATTGCCCAACCTCAGTTAAATGTTATCTGTGACAAGTTGGGAAATACCCTAACAGATTCTAGACACACTCTAGACCTAGAGCATTGACAGGAATTCTGCAGCGGAATGTGTCCCATGAATGACAGTGAGGATATGAATGAGATAGATGAACCAATGATAGCAGAGACAGAACCTCAACCCTCATTAGATGAAATTGCATAGGCAATAAAGCACCTGAAGAATGGTAAATCACCTGGATGTGATGAGATAGCAGCTGAACTATTTAAAGCGGAAGGAGAAGAAAGCATACAAATCTGTCACGGACTATGAAAAATTCAAAGGAAATATATTATATGGCCAAATGATTAGAAAACAAGTATCTTTATTCCAACTTGCCAAAAAAAGGTGGGGGGGGGGGGGCTGAAATTATGCATCAACTATAGAACTATTGCCCTGATCAGTCATGCAAGTAAAATTCTGCCAATAATCATAACGGGAAGATTTTGCAAGAAAAATGGAAGAAGAAATTAACGTGGTTCAAGCTGGATTTAGGCAAGGAAGAGGAACAAGAGATCACTTCTCAACACAAGAGAAGTGTATAGAACTTAAAGTTAACCTATTCTCGTGTTTTGTGGATTATTCAAAGGCATTTGACTATGAACAACATCAGAAACTTTAAGAAATCATGAGGAAAATTGGCTTCCCAACACATGTAGTACATCTCATAACAATAGTATATCTAGACCAATAAGCAACAGTTAGAATAAATGGCGAGACATGAGATTGGTTGACATCAAGAAATGTGTCCGTCAGGGATGTGTGCTGTCCCCCTATTTGTTTCACCTGTACGCCGAAAATATGAGAAATGTCAGAGATGATATAACCAAAGAGCAATATGATGCCCTAAATATTGGTTGTCATGAAATATCAGAGATTCCTTATGCTGTTGATATAGTATTACCATCCACATCACAGAATGGTATAGAAAAACTAATAACCTCAACCCGAAAGAATAGTTAACTTCACAACTTATATCTTAACATAGCAAACACAAAGATAATTCATACAGATAAAACTAATATGGAGAAAGAAATATATGTTAATGAGGAACAATTGGAGGTGGTGGATTATTTCGAAAATATTGGGTCATTGATTACCAACAACGGTGACATAATAAAGGGAAATAAAAGATGAATATCTATTGCTCTTCAAAGACTAACACAACTGAATAAATTGTGGAGTGGAGCAGATTTTTTGTTAATGTTGCGTATCCCTTGCAGGACGTTGCAGTCAACATGTGGGGCAGATAGAACTTCAAAAATTAGATTTTTAAGAGCATGCGTCTTCCCATTGTACCACACGTCTGTGAGACCTGGACACTTACTAAACAAGCTGAACAGCGCGTAAATGCCTTTGACTATATATGTTATAGACAGGTTCTAATAATATCGTGTATGCAGAAAAGAACAAAATCATCCATACGACAAGATCTGAATACTGAAGAAGGTTGGCTACTAAAGACGATAAAACAAAGAAAATTTAAATATTTTGGTCACTTGAAACGTCATGAAAGTTTCGGAGAGAACAATCATGGAGGGGTATATGCCTGAGAAGAGAGGAAGAGGGAGGCCAAAGAGAATATGGGTGCAGGATGTGGCAGATGATCTCCAGATGGGTGTATCGGACGCGGGACATCTTGCTTATAATCAAGAGGTTTTCCGAAAAGTTGTTATGGGAGCATGGTTTGGCAAGAAAAATGCTACTGAATGAATGAATGAATGAATGAATGAATGAATGAATGAACGAATGAATGAATGAATGAATTAATTAATTAAGTTAATAGTTGATGTTTGTCTACACACAATTGGTTATTATTGCTTGACAGCAAGCTATTTGTTATCATATGTATTTGTTCTATGTTATATTTAAAAAATGATGTTTGTCTACGCGTAATTGATTCTTGTTGTTTGACAACAAGCTATTTGTTATCATGTGTATTTGTTCTATGTTATCAAGCTATTTGTTATCATGTGTATTTGTTCTATGTTATCAAGCTATTTGTTATCATGTGTATTTGTTCTATGTTATCAAGCTATTTGTTACCATGTATATTTGTTCTATGTTATCAAGCTATTTGTTACCATGTATATTTGTTCTACGTTATCAAGCTATTTGTTACCATGTATATTTGTTCTATGTTATATTTAACCGGCTCCGTGGCGAAGGTATTAAGGGCGCAGTTCGTAATCCCGCATGTCGCATTCAAAACAAAGCCGCGGGCGATTTAGCATCAGACCTCCTAGCGTAGGATTGTTTATAAAATGGTTTGTGTGTCGGTCGTTCAGAAAGCAATGGCAAACTACTGAACGCAAACTTGCCAAGAGATGACAAAGAGTTTATGGTTACTGCGACTTCCTGTAAAGGATATGCAACTACCTGTAACTATAGTTAACCATTCATACGTATCTGCACTAAGGTGTTCACTCTTCTGCTGCTGTCTGTTATCCTCCAATTGAGGAGAGTCCCTCAACTATCTCACATCGATCCCTCCTGACCTTTTGCTGCCTCCTGCAGCTGCCGTCATGTCCTCTCAATGTCATTCATCCATATCTCTAGTCTTCTCCTCCACGAAGTCGGGTCTCCTATTTCATTTACCCTGTGGGTTGTGAACTAGTGATTCAATAGACCGTTGACAGGTCTTCTCAGTGCCTGCCTTACCCAGTAGTAGCGTCTTGTCAAAAACTTTTGATTAACTGCCATGTCTTTAGCCGCCCTACAAGCTTCCCTTTAATGATTTTGTAATGTCTTTAGCCCGCCCAACAAGTTTCCCTTTAAACATTCTGTCATTTCTTTATCCCGCCCTACAAGCTTCCCTTTAATTATTCTGTCATGTCTTTAGGCCGTCCGACAAGCTTCCTTTTAATGATTCTGTCATGTCTTTAGCCCGCCCTACAAGCTTCCCTTTACTTATTCTGTCACGTCTTTAGCCCGCCTACAAGCTTCCCTGTAATGATTCTGTCATGTCTTTAGCTCGCCCTACAAGCTTCCCTGTAATGATTCTGTCATGTCTTTAGCCCGCCCAACAAGTTTCCCTTTAATCATTCTGTCATTGCTTTATCCCGCCCTACAAGTTTCCTTTTAATGATTCTATCATTTCTTTATCCCACGCACCAAGTTTCCCTTTAATCATTCTGTCATTTCTTTAGCCCGCCCTACAAGCTTCCCTTTAATGATTCTGTCATGTCTTTAGCCAGCCCTACAAGCTTCCCTTTAATGATTCTGTCATGTCTTTAGCCAGCCCTACAAGCTTCCCTTTAATGATTCTGTCATGTCTTTAGCCAGCCCTACAAGCTTCCCTTTAATGATTCTGTCATGTCTTTAGCCCGCCCTACAAGCTTCCCTTTAATGATTCTGTCATGTCTTTAACCCGCCCTACAAGCTTCTCTTTAATGATTCTGTCATGTCTTTAACCCGCCCTACAAGCTTCTCTTTAATGATTCTGTCATGTCTTTAACCCGCCCTACAAGCTTCTCTTTAATGATTCTGTCATGTCTTTAACCCGCCCTACAAGCTTCTCTTTAATGATTCTGTCATGTCTTTAACCCGCCCTACAAGCTTCTCTTTAATGATTCTGTCATGTATTTAGCCAGCACTACAAGCTTCTCTTTAATGATTCTGTAATGTCTGTAGCCCTCCCAACAAGTTTCCCTTTAATCATTCTGCCATTTCTTCATCCCGCCCTAGAAGCTTCCCTTTAATGATTCTGTCATGTCTTTAGCCCGCCCAACAAGTTTCCCTTTAATCATTTTGTCATTTCTTTATCCCGCCCTACAAGTTTCCTATTAATGATTCTATCATATCATTATCCCGCCAAACAAGTTTCCCTTTAATGATTCTGTCATGTCTTTAGCCTGCCCTACACGCTTCGCTTTAATTACTCTGTCATGTCTTTATCTCGCACAACAAGTTTCCCTTTAATGATTCAGTCATGTCTTTAGCCCGCCCTGCAAGCTTCCCTTTAATGATTCTGTCATTTCTTTAGCCCCCCCCCCCCCTTACAAGCTTCCCTTTAAAGATTCTGTCATTTCTTTATCCCGCCCTACAAGCGTCTCTTTAATGATTATGTCATGTCTTTATTCCGCCCTACAAGCTTCCCTTTAATTATTCTGTCATTTCTTTATCCCGCCCTACAAGTTTCCCTTTAATTATTCTGTCATGTCTTTATTCCGCCCAACAAGTTTTCCTTTAATTGTTCTGTCACGTCTTTAGCCCGCCATACAAGCTTCCCTTTAATGATTCTGTCATGTCTTTAGCTCGCCCTACAATCTTCCCTTTAATGATTCTGTCATGTCTTTAGCCCGCCCTAGAAGCTTCGCTTTAATTACTCTGTCATGGCTTTAGGCCGCCCGACAAGTTTCCCTTTAATTATTCTGTCATGTCTTTAATCCCACCCCCCTACAAGCTTCTCTTTAATGATTCTGTCATGTATTTAGCCCGCCATACAAGCTTCCCCTTAATGATTCTGTCATGTCTGTAGCCCGCGCACCAAGATTCCTTTTAATCATTCTGTCATTTCTTTAGCCCGCCCTACAAGCGTCCCTTTAATGATTCTGTCATGTCTTTAGCCCGCCCTACAAGCTCCCCTTTAATGATTCTGTCATGTTGTCAGCAACTTGCTTGCGACAGGTATTTCAGGACTCCCCTACTTTTGCACTACACGAAATAATAACTCGTGTCGTTTGCAAAAGGTACAATTTATTTAGAGCCGATTACAAACAAGCTCCGCGAGCGGTTAGTTTCCTAGTGTTTTGGGAAACCCTCGCTCACTTGCACTCATCGCCCTCTTGGTTGACACAAGTGTGTCCCGTTGTGAAGCTATTTATAGCGCTGGTGCCTCTCCTCTCTGGTGTCCTTTAATAGTATCTGTCTTAGCTCTATTACTTATAATCCTAACCCTTATTTAGATCTTTGACAGGCTCCTCTCCTCTCTGTGTAGTGTTGCAACCTTTTAACTCATTGGTTGTAACACGTTGTATGGTCATAAAAAAAAAAATTGGCTGTCCAATTTTGTCAAAGATCTTATAAGTTGTAAATCTCTCTTCTGGGGATAGAACAAACTCTCTTCTTTCCTTATTCACACTGTTCTATTAAATCATTCGGCTAATTGAGTAGCCCCTCGTATCAGTACAGTTGGTTATAGATCTTCTTGGGAATTGTTTTGATCCGGAACCGTTGTCTTATGACTTATATCCTGACTTCATTCTTATGACCCTATGTCTTTTGACTTCTGTCCGTTGACCTATGTCTTTTGACCTGTCCTCATATTGCCCAAAATGACAACCCAATACAAGTTGACTCTGTTATGAGTACAACACATGAGCATCGAATGTTCATGTTCCCAATAATATCACCCCAACTCGTATACATTAAGTTCTACTCTTCACCTTCTCGCTTCCGCTTGTGAAGAAATATGTTCAATGTTACATTATGGTTTTTAAGAAGTTATTGTGTCCCCTGATTTGAGTTACTGTTCTTTGAAACAAATGGTGTAAGCAACTTTCATGTGTTCGTTTTCCTGTTTGTTTGTGTGTTTTCTAATAAATTACAGTGTACTTACTTTGCTAACATGTGTATGCGTTTCTATTCTACATGTGTGTATTCCTTCGAGCGCCGTAAATCGGTTTATTGTGGCTACAAATGTCTGTTATTCTTATTTATGACCACAATTCCGTTTCAAGATGCTCAAAGTATTTTCTCTATCTACTACTACTAAAGTATTGCAGTAACACACTTAAACTTGACAACACATTGGTCACACAGATTGACACAGACAAATCACAACAAGACGGTTTAAGCGGTGGAAAAACAATTTGCCGCTACCTCTCTCTCTCTCTTTCTCTCTCTTTCAATGTTTACTATTGTATTCATTCCCTCCTCTCATTTACACATCTTTCGTTCACTTTCATACCCTCGTTCTGTAAAACCATTCATTCGTCATTAAAATATGGTTCATAATATTAAGTAAATGAACATTACATATTTACACTAAATGATTGGCTGAATTATACAAGTTTTCACGCCAAATGACTGTGCCGTTTCTTTGCACGTGTCCTCCCTATGCAAATGGGGTCCTGCCTATACAAAATATACAAGTTTGTGAGGATGGTTTGTTACCGATCCTGTAATACTAACTATAACGCACTTATAGTGTAACTTATTCACCACATACGGCACTGATTTACCAAGCAATTACAGTGTCACTGTTTCTGGTGATCTCTGGTCGATCTCTTCCTGTACCTCAGGTATTTCAATGTTGGACGGTCGACTCAAAGTGTCTGCCAAAGAGTTCAAACTCCCCTTTAAATGCTGGATGGTAAAGGCATAGTTCTGCAGTATCAAAGCACATCTGTAGACCCTATTGTTCTGGGGAATGCCAGACTGTATCACAGAAAGCGGAGAATTGTCGGTCTGGATCACAAACTGTGCTCCTGCCAGAAACCTATGAAGTTTTCTAACACAATAGATTAAGCTGAGGCTCCTCCAACTCGGATGCTGAGTATCTTGATTCAGCTGGGCTGATCTTACGACTTACGTACATTACTGGGTGGAACTTCCCTTCGTAAAACTGGTCCTAGGACTCCTGATATGGAAATAGCATTTGCGTCTGTACGTAAAAAGTAGGTAAGATTTTGGTTAGGCAAACGCAAAATAGGTGGAACGCTGAACAAATATTTCAATTTTGATAATGCACTAATTAACCGTGCATCTTGAACATCCAATTTTGCCGAAGCTTTCAAAATATTGGAAAAAACACTGGTGATTTCCGCCAGATTGGGAATAAATTTACTATAATAATTCACAAGACCAAGTAGACTTCGGACCTGTTTCTTGGTCGTTGGCATAGTCAAATTGAGGATCTTGGTCACAATCTTTTCATCTGTTCTGAGTTGGCCCTGCAGATGGTATGGCCTAGGAAGTCAATTTCTTCCATGCCCAGCTCTACTTTAGTGGGCTTGACTGTAAGTCCGAATAATCGCAAACTATCGAAGACATGCCGTAGTTTCTGTAGGTGTGATGTCCAGTCTACAGTATGAATACATATGTCATCTATGTATGTAGAAGTATTTGTCACCCCGTGAAGAGGATCCCTAGTTAGACGGACGAAAGTCGCTGGAGCATTACGAAGGCCAAAAGGAAGAAATCGCCACTCATAGAGACCTAAAGGTGTGGAGAAAGCTGTTAAAGGAATTGAATTTTCTTGCATCGGGACCTGCCAATATCCTTTCGTGAGATCGAGTTTGGAAAATATGCGAGATGTAGACATATCAAGGATCAAATCCTGGGTTTGGTTCAGCATCAATTTTGGTCACTCTGTTCAAACGTCGATAATCGACGCAGAGTCAAATAGTTGAGTCCTTTTTGGCGACAAGGACGATAGGGAAAGAATATTCTGACTGAGATTTCCTAATTATTCCACTCGACTCAAGAGATAGTAATTCTTTGTCGAGATTAGCCCTATAATTTAGTGGGATGGAATAAGGTCGACACTTGATTGGGGTGTTATCAGTCAGAATAATGGAGTGCTCTATTCTGTCTGTCTTTCCTGGGATGTCGGAGAAAATGTCTTTGTACTCCGTCACTAATTCTATCATCTGTCGTCGTTGCTCGTCTGTAAGTTTTCTTTCTATCCGTATGCTCTCAATGGTCCCAGTCGTGTCTACTGTAGGGACTGGTAGTTCTATTCCGTCGTCATCTGTCTCGTTCAGTACTGTTGTTGTACTAGCTGTGTGTGCTGTTACCTGGCTAAGTGTGTTTGCGATGTCGTTGTCCTGCGTCGCCCTACCTAGTGTAGTTGTGTTGTGTACGTCTGTCGTCCGGATTAATTGGTGTGGGTGCATCTTGTTCGTCTGTCGGTAGTTCATGTCGTGAGAAGTATGGTTTCAGCATGTTGATATGAAATATCTTTAATTTTCCTTTATCGATATTTCATAATCGACATCATGATATTTTCCGTTCGACGTTGAATGGCCCTTGCCACGATGTTAGTAACAAATTACGTTTATCTGGTAGTAAAAGCAGAACCTTCTGATTAGGTTCAAGGTGTATTGTTTTAGCACCCTTATTTGCATAGTCGCGGTACATCTGTCCTTTCCTCTCCAAAGATGATTTGGCTATTACACACGCTTTCATTATTCTATCGCGTGTCTCTGTTACCATCTCATACGGTGTTACTGATGTTGGGTTTTCTGGTAAGCTAGTGATTAGCTGATGGTAAATTGTTAGGGGTCCTCGAGGGTTCGCCCCATACACTAATTCAAAAGGTGAGAAACCCGTACTCGAGTGCGGAATTTCTCGATGGGCAAATAGCACTGCTGGCAATACCGTGTCCCAATCAGATGGGTTTTCTGCTGTTACTTTCGCCAGCATGTGTTTGAGATCCCCGTTAATTTTTTCTATGATCCCGTTGCTCATTGGGTGGTACGGGGTACAGGATTGTTGTTCTATCCCTAACAATTTTGTTAAAGCTTGCGTAGCAGCCGAAATAAACTGCGTTCCACGATCCGATAGAATAGTTCGTGGAAAGCCAAAACGACAAAATAAGTGCAAAAATACGTTTGCCACATCTTTGGAGGTGATGTATTTTAGTGGAATAGCTTCGATCCACCTGGTACATAGATCCACGAGAGTAAGTATGAATCGGTTTCCTTTGCTCGACACCTGATTTAGGGGTCCAACAATATCGACCGCTACACACTCAAATGGTCTAGATGCTAATAATGACCGTTGAACTTCGGCAGTCACATGCATTCCCTTTCTTACAAGATGTTGACAAATAGTACATGAACGACAGAAAATTTTTATATCAGTACAGAATTTAGGCCAGTAGAAGTGTGACAAAATTCTGGCTCTGGTTTTGTCATAGGCCAAATGTCCAGCAAACGGTGACTCATGTGCGATCTTTAGCACATTTTGTCGGTATGTTACAGGTAACACCGTCTGCTGAATTTCATGGTTATTATTTGTGTAATAACGCATGAGAATTCCGTTGTATATTCTAAAATACCAAGATGCATTTTTAGTCACTTTCGCTCGCTCACCTAACAATTTAAAATAAGGTGCGATAGTTTGATCGGTGCGTTGTGCCTCGATAAATTCTTGTCGAGTAGTGTTGGTATTTGCACCGCTGGGTGTTAACAGCTGTAACATTTCATTTTGCAGGTCAATATAGTGTGTTTGAGTATCTGACCTTGTTACAGCATTAGCCATGTTTATTTGTTTCCAGGCTAATATGTCGTCGTCAGTACATTGCTTCAATGAAGCTAAACAGCCTAAAATCAGATCCGTGCAGGGATCTTGCAGGATTGCGCAAGTAAATGTGCCGGTAAGGAACGGGGTATTAATATGCGCTTTTGCCAGTGGGTATTTCTCAATGGTTCCAGAGAAAGTACGGCATTTGACAAATTCACCCGTGTAATCTTCTGGTCTGACAAGCTCTTTTCTTAAACCAAGTAAAGTGCTGCCGCTATCCAGTAAACAATGGCATGGTTGATTATTGACCAGTGCATCGTAGAACTTCAGTTTACCTCTTGAGGCACTAGCTGCATTAGCATCTTCGTTGGAGAATGGTATAACGTGACCGCATTTCATTTTACCATCCGCATGAAACTGGTGACATGTGACACATCTCTTAAAGTCTACTATATCAGTCACTACTGCCACACTTTCACATTCACTCTCTGGTATTACATTTACAAGTTCAGAGTCAATTACGCTATCATCGTCTGATGACGTATCGATGAGCACAGCATTATTTGCTTTCATACGTTGCCTACCAAGACATTTGGCTGAATAATGGCCATAGCTAGAACAAAAGTAACATTTAATAGCCCGTCTAAATGAATTTCTTCTACTTTCTTGCTTCTTTATTACTGTTTCTAAGTGTGAGGGATATGCCGGGTTCTTGTCGCACATAGAGTAGCTAGGATGAAACAATTTACAATATCCACATTGAGGTGGCTTCTGGTAAGGTTTGTCTTTCTTATGGTACTCTTTCTGATTATAAGATCTACTGGGTACGTTCTTCACAAAAGCAGTGATCTCTGTATCATGTGTTGTGGTCTTAAATATATCACGATTAGAAGAAAAATATGCTGACCCCCGTTTTTCTAGTTGCTCAATGGATTCTATATCTGATTGTTGGAGAAACTTCGCAAAAGGGGTAGGGACTGTGCTTATCACCTTATCCATTACCATGAGATCTTGTAATTTATCAAAGTTTTTGCCCACTTTCGCTGCCTTAATCCATTTATTAAATGTACTTTGCACGTTAGAGAGGTAATCTAGAAAGGTTTCAGTTGTCTTAGGTTTTATTTGGGAAAACTGAATTTGATACCCAGTGGCATCCAAAAGGAAATGCTGCATGATCCTATCGTGGATGTATTGATAATTATTCCTTAGTTCTGTAGGTATAGATTCTATCACCTTTAATGACTCCCCACTGAGATTTCTCATGTAGATCATTGCCCAGTAATCCAAATGTATTTTCTGAGTCTTAAGTTGAAATTCTATATTCTCAGTCCATGCTGACATTGAATCCCCCACGCTATATGGTTTGATCAGGCCTTTATATTTACTGAACTTATTCTGTTCTTCTTGGCTCTTTTGTTTACTAGAGGCTATCTGTATGTTTGAATCTACCATCCATTTCTTTCATCTTTAATTTAGTTTCTGACTCTATCTGTATCTGCTTCTGTTTGGTGGCTTCCTCTAACTCTAGCTGTTTTTGTTTGTTGGCATAATCTAAATCTAGCTGTTTTTGTTTGGTGGCATGATCTAAATCTAGCTGTTTTTGTTTGGTGGCTTCCTCGACCTCTTTCATCTCTTTTTGATGCTGCCTTTCTAATGCTCTTTCGTCTCTTTCAAGAGCAGCTTTTCTCTCTGTTTCTTCTCTTTGTCGAGCTATTTCTTCTTTGTATCTTTGATCTGCCCATTTCTCTAATTTCTCTCCAGTATGGCCTAGTGCTTTGCCTGCTTCGATGCAATCATTTAATGATGACATTTTGTGGCTTTATGTTATGTCACAATGATATTAATATAGTTTTACACAATTGTTTGTAGTCATGTGTTAGTTATTTACATTCTCACTGAAAATAAAGATGCATGGTTAACATAGTGAATTTCAAAATAATTCGAAAATATACTCATCTAATTCGTCGGAAAATACGGCCCTTGGGATGTTCCACCGCTGTCTTCCGGACACACAAATGATCAACTTGACAACAGAACGGATGCTTCTGTTTAGTAGAGCATCATTACTTTAGAAACATGCGTATGATATAAATACATGTTTATATTTCATGCGGCTGATGAATCATAAATGTGATCTAGATAATGATCAATGATGTTAATGAATGAATGTTATGATAGTATCAATGATCCTCATGATTCTTAAGATGATTCGTCATATGAAAGTCACTGTCGTCTTGTCTTCACTTTCTATCTTACTTGGTATAACTACGTTCTAAGGCTTCCGTTCAGTAGCTAATATCTTTTCCTTGTGCAAAAGAAAACATTTTGCACACATATCTGAATGAATGTGATGAATGGTGACATTAATGGCTGTATCACACAAAATGAAATGTACGCGATGGTTTGCTTGATAATTTAAATTCATATTTGTATACATTTTCATTAGCACACATTCATACACATTTCCTATCACTTTCCGTAGAACAACACAACTTGTCACTTAAACTTTCTTTATTGTGGTTCAAGCTCCTCAAATGGTAACATATTAATTATCACGGTAGTAATGGTGTTACTCACTAACGTTCATTCACAAAACAAAATTATTTCTGATATTGCATGTTAGTTTTCATATATTTAACACAGAAATAATCCCAAATGGCGCTGTTGACGTTGGTTCAGGTCTTCTGACAGCAAATGAGGTGTTGACGTAGGTTCAGGTGCTTCTGACACCAAATGGGGTGTTGGTTCAGGTCTTCTGACACCAAATGGGGTCCTGCCTGTCAGCAACTTGCTTGCGACAGGTATTTCAGGACTCCCCTACTTTTGCACTACACGAAATAATAACTCGTGTCGTTTGCAAAAGGTACAATTTATTTAGAGCCGATTACAAACAAGCTCCGCGAGCGGAATACTTCATTGACAATAAACATCATGGTACGTTACACAGATGCAATGAAGAGGTGATAATGATACTATTAATCACTAAATGGAATCTAAAGCCTAACAATCACTATTGTCTATAAACTTATAGTATTCATAAGGAACACGTTTGCTCTCTAGCCGTCTCTGTCCGCAGTCTGAGCCACGCTTCTAGTTGCGTGTTCAAACACGGACGTTGGATCCTCCGTGCGCTGACGAGTCTTGCGTGCATGGTGTCCCAGCACGCTGGTCAGTTAACTTGAGTAACCTGTACTCCATGGTTACTCGTCGAAGCGGTTAGTTTCCTAGTGTTTTGGGAAACCCTCGCTCACTTGCACTCAACGCCCTCTTGGTTGACACAAGTGTGTCCCGTTGTGAAGCTATTTATAGCGCTGGTGTCTCTCCTGTCTGGTGTCCTTTAATAGTCTCTGTCTTAGCTCTATTACTTATACTCCTAACCCTTATTTAGATCTTTGACACATGTCTTTAGCTCGCCCTACAATCTTCCCTTTAATGATTATGTCATTTCTTTATTCTGCCCTACAAGCTTCCCTTTAATTATTCTGTCATTTCTTTATCCCGCCCTACAAGTTTCCCTTTAATTATTCTGTCATGTCTTTAGCCCGCCCTTCAAGCTTCTCTTTAATGATTCTGTCATGTATTTAGTCCGCCCTACAAGCTTCCCTTTAATGATTCTGTCATGTCTTTAGCCCGCCCAACAAGTTTCCCTTTAATCATTCTGTCATTTCTTTACCCTGCTCTACAAGCTTCCCTTTAATGATTCTGTCATGTATTTAGCCCGCCCGACAAGCTTCCCTTTACTTATTCTGTCATGTCTTTAGACCGCCCGACAAGTTTCCCTTTACTTATTCTGTCATGTCTTTAGGCCACCCGACAAGTTTCCCTTTACTTATTCTGTCATGTCTTTAGACCGCCCGACAAGTTTCCCTTTACTTATTCTGTCATGTCTTTATCCCGCCCTACAAGCTTCTCTTTAATGATTCTGTCATGTCTTTTGCTTGCCCTACAAGCTTCCCTTTAATGATTCTGTCATGTCTTTTGCTTGCCCTACAAGCTTCCCTAGATATGTGGCTTCTGGTTTTAAGATGGCAACGGACGGTCGGGTTGTTTTGTGTTCGTTAACTTTTTCGCGTAGGGGATGGATTTATTCATGTCTTGCGTTTAATTGGTGTGCCAGGATGTAAAACCAGGAGTTTCTACTCAAGATCTGCGCAGGTGCTACGTAGATCGTGCATCGAGTGAAGCCATCCTTGAATGAATCTTTAGCAGCGTGTGTGGGTTCTGTGTTTCGTTTTTCAACATGGCGGAACAATATGTGTTCTCCGAGCAGTCAGCAGTCAACATAACGAAGCGGCGTGGAAGCCGCGCAGGAAGAAAGAAGCAGTGTAAAACAACGGGTCTATATTTTAGAAACATTGTAGCACTCCAGGAGACGAGACTGGGTGATCAGCTACTCCAAATTGCCGGCTTCAAATGTTTCTGCAACAGACGACATCTGGGAATGGCGATTCTCGTTAGCGACAGCATGGTGGCGTCAGAGCTAGACATGTCCAGTTGGGACAGTGGCAATATACAAATACAGGCGTTGAGAGTTCAATCCGGTCTACCATTCGTGTTGGTTAATGTTTATGCCCGCAATGCGAGTATGGACGCCGAGAAGTGGCAGTGCTTAAGTGGCATATTAGGCCACGAGAGAAATGTTATTTTCTGTGGTGACTTCAACGCTAAAGGCAGATCATGGGGAAACATTTCCTCCAATACACAGGGGGAGGAGCTCGAGACTGCACTTGAAACTATTGACCTGGTTTGTATCAACAGTGGCTGTGTCACCAGGACAGCAAGCCGTCCAGGCGATGAGGACAGTGCTATTGATCTGGCGCTAGTTTCACCTTCACTCACTACAGTGTGTAGATGGGGTGTCCTAGGACACCACGGCAGCGACCACCACCCTTGCATCATATTGGTGGAGAAAGGCAGAACCAGGCAGCACAAGCTAAAGGTAAAGACTTTCCAGTATGACAGTACAGGGCAAGATGTGGTGAGTAAAATAAGACGTGACAAGAGCAGAAAGTTTCAGGGCAGGAAAAAAAGCTGGGAGCAGCTACCGTGGTGGAATTTCGAGGTGGAGAAGGCTTGGGTGGATAAGCGTAGTGCTGTAAGGAGATGGCAAAATGTCAAGAAGAACAGAGCTGGTCATCCTAGTCCCTGCATGCACTTAGAAAGAGAGATGCACACTAAAGTAAGCTATTTCAAGAAACTGGTCAAGGTGGTTAAAAGCGAAAAATGGGCAGAGGTGTGTCAAAGAGTAAGCACAGACAAGTCACTGAAATTGTTCTGGCGACTACATAAAAGCATGAGTGGTGTAGTCAAGAATAAGAGCATTTCTGACTTCCAAGGTGCTGACCTCATCTGGCAGAGGACTGACGAGGACAAGGGCAAAGCCCTCTTTGAACGCTATCTTGAGCAGAGCAACCAGACAGACATGGGAGGCCGAAATCTGGCCAAGGAGGTCACCTCAGACAGATGCAAGGTCCAGAACACTTCGGATGAAGACACAGTGACAGTGAAAGAAATCAAGGCTGTACTTCGACGATCAAAAAACAGCGCTCCAGGTCCTGATGGCATAAGATACGACGACATCAATAAGTGTACCGACAATGAGCTAGAGAAACTAGCAGACATGTACAACAACAGTATAGGGAGTGCTAGCATCAAGGAGGAATGGTTACACAGCTATCTGATTCCCTTGCCGAAGCCTGACAAAGACCACACAAAAATTCAGGGATATCGAATTATAACCATGCAGAATACAATAGGCAAGCTGCTGGAGAAGGTAATTGCCAGGAAGATATCAAGCCAGCTAGAGAGGCAAGGTGTTTTCCCACCTACCCTGGGTGGGTACCGTCCAAAAAGAGAAACCTGGACCAATGCTGCAGTCTTTGCCCATGATGTCTATGAAGGTTTCCACTCAGGCATTGAAACCTTTGCTGCAGCGATTGATCTTGAGGACGCATACAACAGAGTACCATTGGATTTTTTAATGTTTCAGCTTCTTGAACTAAAAGTAAGTCCATTCCTCCTTAGTTGGATTGCTGCAGCCCTCTTCCAACGGAAAGTAGTTTTTAGATGTGGCAGTTGGACTTCGGAACCAACAACAATATATCCTGGCCTACCACAGGGATCACCATTATCTCCGGTACTGTTCAACGCCTACACAGTGAGAATCACCAGTGAGCAGATCACTGGACCTGGCAGGACATTGTCATATGCCGATGATGTTTTAGTGTATCGTCAGGGTAAGGATAGAGAGCAGGTTGCTGTGGAACTACAAACCGAACTCAATCGCATAAGTACTTGGTGTGATGAAGCTGGGGCAATGGTCAACCCAACAAAGGCAACAGTGACTTGGTTCTCGTTGAATAATCATATTGTCAACACTCCAACACCAACTGTAATGCTGTGTTCAGAGACGGTGGAAAGAACGCAGGCAATGAATTACCTAGGGATACGGTTTGATCGAAGCCTTGCTTATAATGTGCACATAGACCAGGTGATAACAAAGGCCAAGCGGGGTTTGGCGCGATGCGGGTGATGGCGGCAGCAAACTGTGAGCAGCGCCATCTATGTCTTCTGTACGAGGGGCTGGTCATGTCTGTTTTGGAGTATGCAATGGCAATCCTGACTCTCAGCCATAAGCAGATAGAAAGGATGGAAAGGATACAGAATGAAGCTATGCGCATTATTCTTGGATGTACAAGAGATACAGCATGCAGGGCGATGCGCTACCTTCTTGATTTTCCAACCATTGAAGAGAGAATACAAGTTTGCAGGGCACGCGCCTACCTCAGAGTTAACGCAAACACACAACATCCACTGCATAGTGAAATTAGGAAGGTGAAGGGCAGCAGGTTAAAAAGAGGACGGTCGTGGATGGGTCAAGCCGAGGACATTCTTCAACAGGTGTGTTCACTTGAGGACTTAGAACCTGGCGAGTAGTGGGTGCAAGTGCCAACAGACTTCTGCACATCCTTTTCAGTTTGCATCCAACTAGATAGGAAAATGCAGACAAGAAAATCCGGCTGCTGTGGAGGCTGAAGTACAAGCGTTGATTTTCGAGAATTCGCTAGACGGTGACGCGGTCATCTACACAGATGGGTCGGTCGTCCGACATGTGAGAAGCTCATGGGCCTTTACAGCTCGGGCCGGAGGGAGAATTGTGAAGGAGGACTCTGGTGCTTTCACTGAAACCACAAGTAGCCTGACCATGGAAGTCATGGCAGTAAGTAAAGCAATAACATGGCTCGAGACACAGACATTCACTAGGGCTTGTTTCCTTAGCGACTCAATGAACATGATCAAGAGGATAGAGGAGGGGTCGATCCGAAGAGAATGGTTGCTGCCTCTGGAGCGGTCTCGGCTGGCAAAGATTAGTTTCATCTTCGTGCCAGGGCATGCGGGAGTACAAGGAAATGAGCGGGCTGACAAGCTCGCAGGTGAGGCTACTGTGGAGGGCGGACGCGCCATGGACCAGGCTGACATTCTGAATGCTCTACGAGAAGTAAGACTTTTGCAAGAACCAAGTGATGACTGTGAATCTACAACAATGGACAGACTGCGAGAGCAGCAAATTAAAAGAGGGGTGGCCAAACAAGAACACTACGCAGGAAGCCAAAGAAGATTGATAAACCAAAACAGAACTGGCGTCGTTAGCCGCTACACGCTGTGGGATTTGCTGAGGAGGGGATCCGAACACTTATGGACTGAATGATTCGATGTGCAATGAGGATGATCTGTCGACTAACTAACTAACTAACTAACAAGCTTCCCATTAATGATTCTGTCATATCTTTATCCCGCCCTTCAAGCTTCCCTTTAATGATTCTGCCATGTCTTTATCCCGCCCTACAAGCTTCTCTTTAATGATTCAGTCATGTATTTAGTCCGCCCGACAAGTTTCCCTTTAATGATTCAGCCATGTCTTTATCCCGCCCTACAAGCTTCTCTTTAATGATTCAGTCATGTCTTTATCCCGCCCTACAAGCTTCTCTTTAATGATTCTGCCATGTCTTTATCCCGCCCTACAAGCTTCTCTTTAATGATTCAGTCATGTCTTTATCCCGCCCTACAAGCTTCTCTTTAATGATTTAGTCATGTCTTTATCCCGCCCTACAAGCTTCTCTTTAATGATTCAGTCATGTCTTTATCCCGCCCTACAAGCTTCTCTTTAATGATTCAGTCATGTCTTTATCCCGCCCTACAAGCTTCTCTTTCATGATTCTGTCATGTCTTTAGCCCGCCCTACAAGCTTCCCTTTAATGATTCTGCCATGTATTTAGTCCGCCCGACAAGCTTCCCTTTAATGATTCTGTCATGGCAGGTTAGGCTAATTCTGCGCAGGCAGCGGCCAACTAATGCGTCCGGCTTGCTGGTCATTGTTTCAGTTGCCCACTTGAATCATAGAGCATTGCTGGATTTTTTAGACCTAAATCTTTCAATCTTAGCCGACCTCCGTGGCGATGGCGTTGCGGTAGCGATTTGTAATGCAGCTTTCCCGCGTTCGAAACACAGCGGCGACCGATTTGGCAGCAGACCTTGTCTGTGTATATATACAGAAAAACTTCGATTAACCATTACTCGTTTAATCGTCAAATTCCTTTATCCGTCATCGTCTAAAAAATGCGTTAGTATCAACAAAAGGACTCTATTTTCAATTTCGACACAGCCTGGGCTGACCTATCAATGTCTAACCTAAAGAATGGGTGGAATAAACTGTTGCCTGAACATATTGACGAAAGTGAAGGAACTGAGACGTTTAGTGTTGACGAAATTGTGTAACTGTGCAACAATGTAGGACTAAACAGTGAAAACATTCCGCCAGAAGAAGTAACATACTAACAGATTGATTGGAATGTGACAGAATGGATGGAGACTTTGAAACTTTGAACGATGATGAACTTGTTTCTAGTGTGACTACCATTGAAGAAGAAGAAATTGATGACGATGAAGGATCAGTTCTTAACCTAACACCTACAACTAGCCACTCAGAAGCAGAAACAATGTTATCAAAGTGCATCGACTGGTTTGAAATGCAAGAGGAGGAAAATACAACACAGATCCTACTTCTGCGTAAGATACGGAACATCGCCGCACAGAAAGCTCGAGCCTCAAAGACACAGAAGGAGATGACAGATTATTGTTAAGTAACGTGGGTTTATAGTATTACAATACATGTCTGTACATTACTACTCTTATATTGAAGTTTATATTGATCGTTTTGTAAAATTAAATTCAGTATGTATGTATTATTCACTTTTACAGGATTTTATTTTCATTTTCGTTCCAAGTTCGCAGTGAAATCACGTTACTGTATATATGTATTAAGATATTTCTGTTATCCGTCTATTCGGTTATCCGACACCGCCTGGACCCTGCTGTGACGGTTAATCGAAGTTGCACTCTCTGTCTGTATGTGTGTGTGTGTGCGTGCGCGCGTGTGCGTGTGTGTGTGTGTCAAATTATGTCTTCATGCAATGGTAACCGAATCCCAGACAACCTCTCTCTCTCTCTCTCTCTCTCTTCTCTCTCTCTCTCTCTCTCTCTCTCTCTCTCTCTCTCTCTCTCTCCTCTCTCTCTCCATCTGTCTATCTATCTATCTCTGTGTGTATGTGTGTGCGTCTGACTATCTCTCATTCTCTCTCTGTTTGTATGTATGTTTGTATGTATGTCTGTCTGCCTGTCTCTCTGTCTATCTCTCTCTGTCAGTGTCTCGATGCTTGCTTGTGTTCGTTGGCTTAGCTCCAACGCGAAGTCCTGTATGTCGGATGAAGGCATCCTGTTGTCCAACATCAGTGTGATGTCATACAGGACCTGAGGTTTGCGTGAGTATCCGTTGTCCCATGTCTGGCTTATTGGTGTGCAGACTGGTGGTTCCTCGCCGTGCAGGCAGACACTCTCCGACTTCGGAGGAATCGGCGATCCTATTGACTTTAGCCAGGACCCCAAAGGGACCTGTTGCCCAGGACGCTCGACGAGGACGCGTCAATAGGTCTTGGCCAGTATATAACCCGGCCCTGGTGCCTTGGAAACACCCCTGCGTCCTAGTGTCTCGGTGTCTCTAACTCTCTCTCTCTCTCTCTCTCTCTCTCTCTCTCTCTCTCTCTCTCTCTCTCTCTCTCTCTCACTCTGTATGTCTTAATGCCGGTTTCTCTCTGCCTCTGTCTCTGTCTCTGTCTCTATTTATCTGTCTCTTATTCTCGCTCTGTAAATGTGTGTCTGTCTCTCTGTCTCTCTCTCGGACTCTCTCTCTTTGTATGTCATTATGTGTACCTCTCTCATTCGCTCTCTGTATGTATATGTGTCTGTCTGCCTATCTCTCTCTGTCGGACTCCCTCTCTCTCTCTCTCTCTCTCTCTCTCTCTCTGATGGACTCCCTCCCTCTCTCTCTCTCTCTCTCTCTCTCTCTCTCACTCTTTCTCTCACTCTCTCTCTCGGCTTAAAAGTCGCAGGGTCGATTTCATTGCACTGGGTTTTATCCCATATGGCTCGGTCTATTTCCGCAGCGCGGAAAGCGTCGCAGAAAGCACGAACTTCGTAGCTCTAGCGACGACCCACAGACGTCTCCGAAAAATTTCACTCGTGATTCGAAGGACGCGGCCCGGAATCGAACCCATAACCTTCGGAGCCCGAGTCAAACGGCGTGACCACTTCGCCACGGAGACTCCCGTCTCTCTCTCAGTATGTCTTCATGCCTCTCTCGCTCTCTCTCTCTCTCTCTCTCTCTCTCTCTCTCTCTCTGGGAAACAAAGCCAGCCGGAGGTGCATCGACCACACCACGCATCGACTTCTCATTGCCTGTACAAGTGTGGGTTTAGAACTTACATTGTCATCTACCACCTGGTCTGACCAGGGTAGCCCAGCCACGACCTGGTATGATCATTATGTTATGCGTGTGTCCATCTTGCAAGCCCCGCCCACCAACAATGCCAGCATAACCTCATCATCTCGTGTCAGACGTTGGTTTCTGCGCCCGTTATTTTCATATCATTTCTTTTAAATTCAATTAGCGGATATGCAGAATAATGTCGCCATGTTTTTTCCAAACAAATTCTACAAAACCCAACGTAATCCGAGTACCCAGGGGACGGGCGTGATGAATGGAACCCGTGCCTCTGGTCAGTTGGCGTCAGCGATTGCAGATGTCTGCCGGACATTTACATAATGCTGGCAATATTAAAGCTGATTGGCTGACAGCAGTCACGTGTTACAGCCGACATGTCATCTACATTTATATCTTGCATTGTGGCAATGTTCAATTTTGACAAATGGTGTCATCTCTGGAACTTACATCTCACGGTTGTCATCTTTCTGGAACTTCCAGAATCCTCGCATATGCCAAAGAGTTGGTGCACTGTGCTGTGATTCTTCTATATGGATCTATGCGAGCAGACTATAGAATATATGCAGATATCCGAGTGCACGGACAGTGACCCGTAAACACAATCTCATGGAATAACTGGTAGTCGCGACATAGAAGTGACTAGTAGCTGGCCTGTTGGTCATGGTTCGCATCCCCATCGGTGCCGATTGTTTCACATGACCTGGACTCACAGGTCAACGCAGCCTGCAATATATACCAGAAAATGGCTTGGGTAGGGAAGGCGGCCGGCGTGGCTCTGGTCCAGTGCCGAGTGGTCACATCAGCCACCCAGTGCCGACTAGTCACATCAGCCACCCAGTGCCAAGTGGTCACATCAGCCACCCAGTGCCAAGTGGTCACATCAGCCACCCAGTGCCAAGTGGTCACATCAGCCACCCAGTGCCGACTAGTCACATCAGCCACCCAGTGCCGAGTGGTCACATCAGCCACCCAGTGCCAAGTGGTCACATCAGCCACCCAGTGCCGACTAGTCACATCAGCCACCCAGTGCCAAGTGGTCACATCAGCCACCCAGTGCCAAGTGGTCACATCAGCCACCCAGTGCCGACTAGTCACATCAGCCACCCAGTGCCGAGTGGTCACATCTCTCACCGAGTTCCGTCTGGTCACATCTCTCACCGAGTGTGGACAGAATATCCAAAGAAGGTGGGCCTTGACAGAACAGATTCGTAAATTTAGAACTCTTTATCCAGATGAAACAACTAATACACAGGGAATAAATGAACTTCTATGTGCAGACGATCAGTGCCTATTTTACAGCGATGAGGGCAGACTACAAAATCATATTAATAATCTGAGTTCAACCTGCAGCTGAACGAACGAGCGAACGAACGAGCGAACGAACGAACGAACGAACTTTATTTTCAAAGGATAACAAATTGGGCACGCATGCACGTCTTACATGTGGCCCTTTCAATCACTCATCATTCGTTCATCAGTAATGCATAATACATACACATAGGAAAAAAAAAACATTGTCAAATGAATGTTGCACACGTAACAAATCCCTTGGCAGTTGTAAATCGAAAAAGAGTTGTCTAACAAGCGCTGCCCAGGCAAAAATCTACCCAAAGTATTTCAGGATTGTCGCCACTGCTACGGAGTTCGTGCACTGAGCTGAGATTCTCTATACTGAGGCTTAAGTTAAGATTAGAACGGAGCACTTATGGGTTGCACCCATGAGCCGTGATGTTGATCCGTCGACTAAACTAAACTAAACTAACTGTTGTAAACATAAACAATGCATATTACAATGTTATGAGACATATTTCCCAAGCATCCACCCATCCCCCATCCACCCACACATTCCGCCACCAAACCACACACACACCTCAGGCACACATAATGCCCTACCTATCCAACCATATCCACCCACACATCCCACATCCCACACACATCCCACAACCGACACACATCTCCCCAAACACACACACACACACATCTCCCACCCACCACACCCCCCCCCCCATCCTCCCACACACACATCCCCAGCCACACATACATGCACCCTCCCACCCTCACCCACCCACACATCATCCACCCACACATATCTGCCCCACCCACACACACATTCTCCACTCATCGCATGACCGATAAACACTCACCCGCCCACATATCCTCCACCACACATGCACAGACCCCCCAACCACCCAGTCAAACACACATCCCCCAACCACACATCCTCACCTACACACACATATATCCCCGCCAAACCACACATCACGCACCTACCCACACACCCCCCCCCATTTTCACACAACCCCCACCCACACAATCTCCCCCACCCACCCACACATCCCACGTCCACACACACACACACATCCCCACCCCAAAGCTGCACATACTCACCCACCCACACATCCCCCCAATCATCCATCTCCCAATCACACATCCCTTACCCACACATCCCTTAAACACACATCCCCAACCCACACATCCCCCACCCCACACACACCCCACCTACACACTCACACACACATATCTCCCCACCCCCACACATCCCCACCCACCAACACATCCCCCATCCACAAAAACACCTGCCACCACACACACCACCACAAATCACACACACCCCCACCGCCCACACACAGCTGATACAATATGAGTATAAACACAGCCAAAACTGAAATAATGCAAGATAGCAGATCGCCGGGCCCACTAAGTATACAGATAAATAGCAAAACTCTGAAACAAGTTAAAGAATTCAGATACCTTGGAAGTATGATCACAGAAGATGGCAGATTGGACAGAGAAATCGAAATCAGATGTGAAAAAGCTAGTGCACTTACTCGTACATACCAACTATCACCCTTATTGAAACATCCAAATATACCCATGTCCGCAAAACGACAGATAATAAACAGCATATTTAAACCAACCCTATGCTACCAATCTCAAACCTGGATTTATCCAAATCACACCTTCGCAAAATAAACACCTGCGAGATGAGATGCCTGAGGAGAGCTGCCAACCTAACAATCCGATACCGAGTATTCATTGGCACGTGCCGTCTTGACAGACGATAGTTTGTGCTTTAAAAAGGCATAATAACTTTTAACTATGGCGGTAGCGAGTGTGACTGAAAAGGCCAATTTGCGCTGTAAATGTACGTTCACAGTGGGTGCATGTGAACACGTGGTCATTTTCACCATCATGCACCATCTTACGTCTCACACACTCGGTGTGTGACTTATCTGCAATAATTTTCTCCTTTGTCTTTATTCCATTTCTGATGTTTGCCCTCCATGCAACACGTTCAGCGGCGACTTGCTCCCAATGTGCATTATCAATGCCTGCATCAATCATGTCCCGCTTACACACATCTTTGTATCGTAGTAGAGGCCGACCCTGAGATCTCTTACCCATCTGTAATTCACCAATAAAGATGTCTTTTGATATTCTACCATCATCCATCCTCCTAAGATGTCCTATCCATCTAAGTCTACGAAGACTGAGCATGGAATAAACCGTCACACAACCTGATCTTTCCAATACTTCAGTATTTGTGATTTTGTCTTGCCACTTAATACCAAGAATTCTTCGCAGACACCGCATATGAAAGCTGTTTAAACGTTTCTCTTGGTGTGAGTAATTTGTCCAGGTTTCACTGCCATAAAGAAGAGTAATAAGGACACAGGCTTGATAGACAAGGACTTTTGTTTTGGCAGTAAGCTTCCTGTTCTCCCAGACTCTTTTTCTTAACCTGTTCATTATTGTTGCTGCCTTACCAATCCGGATGTTGATTTCCTGATCTAGGGATAATTTGCTATTTACCACTGATCCTAGATATATAAAATGGTCTACCATCTCTAGTTCTGCGTCGTCAATAAAGATTGATGGTACCCCATGCGCACCTTAGAAATAATCGGTGTCTTCTTTTTGCTAATTGTTAAACCAAACTCAAAACAAGCATTGGAGAATGGAGATAGTAGACATTGCAATTCTTCCTCAGAGTGGGTCGTAACTGCAGCATCATCTGCAAAAAGCAACTCTCTGATCAGTACCCTCCTAATTTTGGTCTTAGCCTTCAATCTCTGAGCATTGTAGAGGCCGCCGTCTGAGCGTGAGTGAATGTATATACCACCATCCTGATCACGAAAGGCATATTTCAGTAGAAGTGAAAAGTATATTCCAAAGAGGGTGGGAGCTAGTACACAACCTTGCTTAACTCCACTCTTGATTTCAAACTCTTCAGAAGTTGCACCATCAAACTTGATTATACCCTTCATGCCTGTGTGGAACGATTCCACAATGGACAGAAGAGTTGGTGGGCAGCCAATCTTCTTTAGTGCCTTGAACAGACCCTCACGACTGACCAAATCAAAGGCCTTTGTGAGGTCGATGAAGGCAATAAACAGTGGCTGATTTTGTTCCCGGCATTTTTCTTGCATTTGTCGCAATGAGAATATCATATCAATGGTAGACCGGTTTTGGCGAAAGCCACACTGTGATTCGGGGTAGACTTGATCTCCTAGGACTTGAAGTCTGCGCAGAACAATTCTGGCAAATACTTTTCCAACAGAAATGAGATACCCCTATAGTTGTTACAGTCGCTCCGATCGCCCTTGTTCTTGTACAGTGTTATGATGCTTGAATCTTTGAAATCCTGTGGAACTTGTTCTTCTCGCCAGCATAGCTCTATTAGCTGGTGGATCTGTAGAGTGAGTGTGTCTTGCCCACTCCTGATAACCTCTATTGGAATCCCATCCTTACCTGGAGCCTTGCCAGATGCAAGTTCATTTATAGCACACTTAACTTCTGTTATGGTGGGAAGTGTGTCCAGGTGGTCAAGAGTTGGTAGAGCCTCTATGGCGTTGAGGGCATCATCCGCTAGTTTGGTCTCACTTGAGTAAAGCTCCAAATAGTGCTCTACCCATCTGTCCATCTGCTGTTTCTTATCAGTGATGATTTCTCCAGTCAAGGTTTTCAATGGTGCACTTCTTTTGATCACCGGACCACAGGCTTTCTTTATTCCTTCATATATGCTTCTTATGTTTCCCTTATCACTTGCGATTTGAATGGATTCACATAACTTGATCCAATAATCATTTGCACACTGCCTGGCAGCCTTTTGCACATCCTTGCTAGCTTGCCTTAGCTCACTCAGAGTGTTACGCGTTGGTCTTTCCTTGTTTCTTAAGAAAGCTATCTTCTTCTTATCAATCAAGGGCTGCAGAGTCCCGCTGTTTGCCGCAATCCAGTCCTGTCTCTTATGATCCACAGTGTCGTAAACCCCTACGGCAGTTTTATAAATAGTTTCCTTATGTTGACCCCACTTTTCATTTACTGTATAATTTTCTGGTGTATCAGTGAGAGCGACTTCAAGTTGCTGTTGAAACTGAAAGCACTTTTCAGGATCGTGAGTGTTAATAATATTAATCCTGGGGCTATATTTGTGTTTAGCTATGTGGATTCTCTTTGGTCTCAGTCTAACCCTTGCAACAACCAAAGAATGATCCGTATCACAGTCAGCACTGTAGTAACTTCGAGTCAATGATATATGGTTCAGATGTTGTCTCCGTGTGATGATGAAGTCCAGCTGGTGCCAATGGCCGAATCTTGGATGTTTCCATGTGATCTTATGCATCTCTTTTGTTTTAAAAAAGGAGTTTGTAATACATATGTCATTACTGGTGCAATGCTCCAGCAGCCTTTGCCCATTTTCATTCATGCGACCGATGTTGCATTTTCCAAGGCACACTGGCCATGAACTCGAGTCCTTGCCCACACGAGCATTGAAATCACCGAGCATATAAATGTAGTCAGATTTTGGAACTGCCTTGATCACGGAGTCTAACTCCTCATAGAACGAATCCTTCACATCATCAGAGGAATCGAGTGTCGGTGCATATGCAGTAATAATGGTGGCAAAACCACAAGATGTTGCCAAGCGCAGGGATAATAGTCTATCATTTCTTCCTGCTGGAATTTCAATCATTCCCAGTAGCGAATTCTTCACTGCAAAGCCCACACCGTGTTGCTTTTTTTTTTCTGCCTGCCCTCTACCCTTCCAAAAAAGGTGTAATTGTTTTCCCAGAGTGACCCTTCCTCAGCGAGGCGAGTCTCCTGCAGGCCAGAAATATCAATGTTAAGACGATTGAGTTCGGCATCAATCACAGCCGTTTTTCTCACATCGTCAATATTGGTCAAGTCAGTGGAAAATCCTGGACACATGGTTCTCACGTTCCAGGTTGCAAGCCGTAGCTTGAGGTTTCTATTTTTCTTTTTAATTGTACGTGGTGCATTGGTTTTACAGCCTGCGATTCAGATCTATTCCTAGCCCCAAGCACCCATTGAAGCAGGCAGGCTGTGGCGGATCAGCACCCAATTGGCCTGGGGCTACCCAGCTTGAAGCGGGCGGTAGCTGATCAGTGACACCTTTAGGTGTCTCCCACCGTCAGAGTCAACGCGTGACGCCCCATGTCTACGCCGATTGACAGGGACCCGTAACAGTTGCCTCTCGCTTTGATTCCGAGACCAGTTAAGACTAGGGATGGAGTTATTGCCTCTCCATAGCACAAAGCCTGGGATAAAATGTAGAGATCATGTGTTGCCCATGCAGCATGATCCCTCTCTCGGCCTGCCTAGTTCACTCCAGAGGAAAGGTAACACCCCTACATCTGGAACAAGACAAGCTGACACCGAGTGGCTGTCCTCAGCTGTGACAGTTCTAGTAGACCCACACCAGGTGGCTGTCCTCAGCTGTGTCACTTCTAGCTGACACCGAGTGGCTGTCCCCAGGTGTAACAGACTGACCCACGACCCAGTGTTATCATTAGAGACACCTGTAACAAACAGCCAAGCTGACCCAGACTCAGGTGGTGTCCTCAATAGACACAACTGTAGCACAACGCTGGCCCCAGTACTCACTCACACCACGTCTGTCGGCGCCAACTGTTTGCTCACTAACATTGATTGCTATCTGTGTAATTACAAAGCGCTGAGCGTGTCCCTTGGGAGCGGTCGTCTTCAATGACTGACCTAGTTACATACAACACACATCCGTATCACGTCAGGTCCGTCAGGCGTTTAATGTGTCACTGTTGAGATCTCTGTATCTGTCATACTGTAGAGATCTTTGTATCTGTCACACTGTTGAGATCTTTGTATCTGTCACACTGTAGAGATCTATGTATCTGTCACACTGTAGAGATCTTTGTATCTGTCACACTGTAGAGATCTATGTATCTGTCACACTGTAGAGATCTATGTATCTGTCACACTGTTGAGATCTTTGTATCTGTCACACTGTAGAGATCTATGTATCTGTCACACTGTAGAGATCTATGTATCTGTCACACTGTAGAGATCTTGTATCTGTCACACTTGTAGAGATCTATGTATCTGTCACACTGTAGAGATCTATGTATTTGTCACACTGTAGAGATCTATGTATCTGTCACACTGTAGAGATCTATGTATCTGTCACACTGTAGAGATCTATGTATCTGTCACACTGTAGAGATCTATGTATCTGTCACACTGTAGAGATCTACTGTATCTGTCACACTGTTGAGATCTATGTATCTGTCACACTGTAGAGATCTATGTATCTGTCACACTGTAGAGATCTATGTATCTGTCACACTGTAGAGATCTACTGTATCTGTCACACTGTAGAGATCTATGTATCTGTCACACTGTAGAGATCTATGTATCTGTCACACTGTTGAGATCTTTGTATCTGTCACACTGTAGAGATCTATGTATCTGTCACACTGTAGAGATCTATGTATCTGTCACACTGTAGAGATCTATGTATATGTCACACTGTAGAGATCTATGTATCTGTCACACTGTAGAGATCTATGTATCTGTCACACTGTTGAGATCTTTGTATCTGTCACACTGTAGAGATCTATGTATCTGTCACACTGTTGAGATCTATGTATCTGTCACACTGTAGAGATCTATGTATCTGTCACACTGTAGAGATCTATGTATCTGTCACACTGTAGAGATCTATGTATCTGTCACACTGTTGAGATCTTTGTATCTATCACACTGTAGAGATCTTTGCATCTGTCACACTGTTGAGATCTTTGTATCTGTCACACTGTAGAGATCTATGTATCTGTCACACTGTAGAGATCTATTGTATCTGTCACACTGTAGAGATCTATGTATCTGTCACACTGTAGAGATCTATTGTATCTGTCACACTGTAGAGATCTATGTATATGTCACACTGTAGAGATCTATGTATCTGTCACACTGTAGAGATCTATTGTACTGTCACACTGTAGAGATCTATGTATCTGTCACACTGTAGAGATCTTTGTATCTGTCACACTGTAGAGATCTATGTATCTGTCACACTGTAGAGATCTATGTATCTGTCACACTGTAGAGATCTATGTATCTGTCACACTGTAGAGATCTTTGTATCTGTCACACATGTAGAGATCTATGTATCTGTCACACGTAGAGATCATTGTATCTGTCACACATGTAGAGATCTTGTATCTGTCACACTGTAGAGATCTATGTATCTGTCACACTGTTAGAGATCTATGTATCTGTCACACTGTAGAGATCTATGTATCTGTCACACTGTAGAGATCTATGTATCTGTCACAGCTGTAGAGATCTATGTATCTGTCACACTGTAGAGATCTATGTATCTGTCACACTGTAGAGATCTTTGTATCTGTCACACTGTAGAGATCTATGTATATGTCACACTGTAGAGATCTATGTATCTGTCACACTGTAGAGATCTTTGTATCTGTCACACTGTAGAGATCTATGTATCTGTCACACTGTAGAGATCTACTGTATCTGTCACACTGTTAGAGATCTATGTATCTGTCACACTAGTAGAGATCTATGTATCTGTCACACTGTAGAGATCTATGTATCTGTCACACTGTTGAGATCTATGTATCTGTCACACTAGTAGAGATCTTATGTATCTGTCACACTGTAGAGATCACTTGTATCTGTCACACAGTAGAGATCACTTGTATCTGTCACACTGTAGAGATCTATGTATCTGTCACACTGTAGAGATCTATGTATCTGTCACACTGTTGAGATCTTTGTATCTGTCACACAATAGAGATCTATGTATATGTCACACTGTAGAGATCTATGTATCTGTCACACTGTTGAAATCTTTGTATCTGTCACACTGTAGAGATCTATGTATCTGTCACACTGTAGAGATCACTGTATCTGTCACACTGTTGAGATCTTTGTATCTGTCACACAGTAGAGATCTATGTATATGTCACGCTGTAGAGATCTATGTATCTGTCACACTGTTGAGATCTTTGTATCTGTCACACTGTAGAGATCTATGTATCTGTCACACTGTAGAGATCTATGTATCTGTCACACTGTAGAGATCACTGTATGTGTCACATTGTAGAGATCTTTGTATCTGTCACACTGTAGAGATCTATGTATCTGTCACATTGTAGTGATCTATGTATCTGTCACACTGTAGAGATCTATGTATCTGTCACTCTGTAGAGATCTATGTATCTGTCACAATGTAGAAATCTATGTATCTGTCACACTGTAGAGATCACTGCATGTGTCACACTGTAGAGATCTTTTTATCTGTCACACTGAAGAGATCTATGTATCTGTCACACTGAAGAGATCTATGTATCTGTCACACTGTAGAGATCTTTGTATCTGTCACACTGTAGAGATCTTTGTATCTGTCACACTGTAGAGATCACTGCATGTGTCACACTGTAGAGATCTTTGTATCTGTCAAACTGTAGAAATCTTTGTATCTGTCACACTGTAGAGATCTATGTATCTGTCACACAGTAGAGATCTATGTATCTGTCACACTGTAGAGATCTATGTATCTGTCACACTGAAGAGATCTATGTATCTGTCACACTGTAGAGATCTTTGTATCTATCACACTGTAGAGATCTTTGTATCTGTCACACTGTAGAGATCTTTGTATCTGTCACACTGTAGAGATCTATGTATCTGTCACACTGTAGAGATCTATGTATCTGTCACATTGTAGAGATCTTTGTATCTGTCACACTGTAGAGATCTATGTATCTGTCACACTGTAGAGATCTATGTATCTGTCACACTGTAGAGATCTATGTATCTGTCACACTGTTGAGATCTATGTATCTGTCACACTGTAGAGATCTATGTATCTGTCACACTGTAGAGATCTATGTATCTGTCACACAGTAGAGATCACTGTATCTGTCACACTGTTGAGATCTATGTATCTGTCACACTATAGAGATCTATGTATCTGTCACACAATTGAGATCTTTGTATCTGTCACACTGTAGAGATCTATGTATCTGTCACACTGTTGAGATCTTTGTATCTGTCACACTGTAGAGATCTATGTATATGTCACACTGTAGAGATCTATGTATCTGTCACACTGTAGAGATCTATGTATCTGTCACACTGTTGAGATCTTTGTATCTGTCACACTGTAGAGATCTATGTATCTGTCACACTATAGAGATCTATGTATCTGTCACACTGTAGAGATCTATGTATCTGTCACACTGTTGAGATCTTTGTTTCTGTCACACTGTAGAGATCTATGTATATGTCACACTGTAGAGATCTATGTATCTGTCACACAGTAGAGATCTATGTTTATGTTACACAGTAGAGATCTATGTATCTGTCACACTGTTGAGATCTTTGTATCTGTCACACTGTTGAGATCTATGTATCTGTCACACTATAGAGATCTATGTATCTGTCACACTGTAGAGATCTATGTATCTGTCACACTGTTGAGATCTTTGTATCTGTCACACAGTAGAGATCTATGTATCTGTCACACAGTAGAGATCACTGTATCTGTCACACAGTAGAGATCACTGTATCTGTCACACAGTAGAGATATATGTATCTGTCACACTGTTGAGATCTATGTATCTGTCACACTATAGAGAGCTATGTATCTGTCACACTGTAGAGATCTATGTATCTGTCACAGTGTTGAGATGTATGTATCTGTCACACTGTAGAGATCTATGTATCTGTCACACTGTTGAGATCTTTGTATCTGTCACACAGTAGAGATCTATGTATATGTCACACTGTAGAGATCTATGTATCTGTCACACTGTTGAAATCTTTGTATCTGTCACACTGTAGAGATCTATGTATCTGTCACACTGTAGAGAACACTGTATCTGTCACACTGTTGAGATCTATGTATCTGTCACACTATAGAGATCTATGTATCTGTCACACTGTAGAGATCTATGTATCTGTCACACTGTTGAGATCTTTGTATCTGTCACACAGTAGAGATTTATGTATCTGTCACACAGTAGAGATCACTGTATCTGTCACACAGTAGAGATCACTGTATCTGTCACACAGTAGAGATCTATGTATCTGTCACACTGTAGAGATCTATGTATCTGTCACACTGTTGAGATCTTTGTATCTGTCACACATTAGAGATCTATGTATATGTCACACTGTAGAGATCTATGTATCTGTCACACTGTTGAGATCTTTGTATCTGTCACACTGTAGAGATCTATGTATCTGTCACACTGTAGAGATCACTGTATCTGTCACACTGTTGAGATCTTTGTATCTGTCACACAGTAGAGATCTATGTATATGTCACGCTGTAGAGATCTATGTATCTGTCACACTGTTGAGATCTTTGTATCTGTCACACTGTAGAGATCTATGTATCTGTCACACTGTAGAGATCTATGTATCTGTCACACTGTAGAGATCACTGTATGTGTCACATTGTAGAGATCTTTGTATCTGTCACACTGTAGAGATCTATGTATCTGTCACATTGTAGAGATCTTTGTATCTGTCACACTGTAGAGATCTATGTATCTGTCACACTGTAGAGATCTATGTATCTGTCACAATGTAGAAATCTATGTATCTGTCACACTGTAGAGATCACTGCATGTGTCACACTGTAGAGATCTTTGTATCTGTCACACTGAAGAGATCTATGTATCTGTCACACTGAAGAGATCTATGTATCTGTCACACTGTAGAGATCTTTGTATCTGTCACACTGTAGAGATCTTTGTATCTTTCACACTGTAGAGATCACTGCATGTGTCACACTGTAGAGATCTTTGTATCTGTCAAACTGTAGAAATCTTTGTATCTGTCACACTGTAGAGATCTATGTATCTGTCACACAGTAGAGATCTATGTATCTGTCACACTGTAGAGATCTATGTATCTGTCACACTGAAGAGATCTATGTATCTGTCACACTGTAGAGATCTTTGTATCTGTCACACTGTAGAGATCTATGTATCTGTCACACTGTAGAGATCTATGTATCTGTCACACTGTAGAGATCTATGTATCTGTCACACTGTAGAGATCACTGCATGTGTCACACTGTAGAGATCTATGTATCTGTCACACTGTAGAGATGTTTGTATCTGTCACACTGTAGAGATCACTGCATGTGTCACACTGTAGAGATCTTTGTATCTGTCACACTGTAGAAATCTATATATCTGTCACACTGAAGAAATCTCTGTGTCTGTCACACTGTGGAGATCTATGTATCTGTCACACTGTGGAGATCTTTGTATCTGTCACACTGTAGAGATCTATGTATCTGTCACACTGAAGAAATATATGTGTCTGTCACACTGTAGAGATCACTGCATGTGTCAAACTGTAGAGATCTATGTATCTGCCACACTGTAGAGATCTATGTATCTGTCACACTGTTGAGATCTATGTATCTGTACCACTGAAGAAATCTCTGTGTCTGTCACACTGTGGAGATCTATGTATCTGTCACACTGTGGAGATCTTTGTATCTGTCACACTGTAGATATCTATGTATCTGTCACACTGAAGAATTCTCTGTGTCTGTCACACTGTAGAGATCACTGCATGTGTCACACTGTAGGGATCTATGTATCTGTCACACTGTGGAGATCTTTGTATCTGTAACACTGTAGAGATCTATGTATCTGTCACACTGAAGAAATCTCTGTGTCTGTCACACTGTAGAGATCACTGCATGTGTCACACTGTAGGGATCTATGTATCTGTCACACTGGTGGAGATCTTTGTATCTGTCACACTGTAGAGATCTATGTATCTGTCACACTGAAGAAATCTCTGTGTTTGTCACACTGTAGAGATCACTGCATGTGTCACACTGTAGAGATCTTTGTATCTGTCACACTGTAGAGATCTTTGTATCTGTCACACTGGAAAAAATCTATGTATCTGTCACACTGTGGAGATCACTGCATGTGTCACACTTGTAGGGATCTATGTATCTGTCACATTGTAGAAATCTCTGTATCTGTCACACTGTGGAGATCTTTGTATCTGTCACTCTGTAGAGATCTATGTATCTGTAACACTGTTGAGATATCTGTATCTGTCACACTGTAGAGATCTATGTATCTGTCACACTGTGGAGATCTTGTATCTGTCACACTGTAGAGATCTATGTATCTGTCACACTGAAGAAATCTCTGTGTCTGTCACACTGTAGAGATCACTGCATGTGCACACTGTAGAGATCTTTGTATCTGTCACACTGTAGAGATCTTTGTATCTGTCACACTGTAGAAATCTATGTATCTGTCACACTGTGGAGATCACTGCATGTGTCACACTGTAGGGATCTATGTATCTGTCACATTGTAGAAATCTCCTGTATCTGTCACACTGTGGAGATCTTTGTATCTGTCACTCTGTAGAGATCTATGTATCTGTCACACTGTTGAGATCTCTGTATCTGTCACACTGTAGAGATCTATGTATCTGTCACAGACTGTGGAGATCTTTGTATCTGTCACACTGTAGAAATCTCTGTATCTGTCACACTGTGGAGATCACTGCATGTGTCACATTGTAGAGATCTATGTATCTGTCACATTGTAGAAATCTCTGTATCTGTCCACACTGTGGAGATCTTTGTATCTGTCACTCTGTAGAGATCTATGTATCTGTCCACACTGTTGAGATCCTCTGTATCTGTCACACAGTAGAGATCTATGTATCTGTCACAACTGTGGAGATCTTTTGTAATCTGTCACACTGTAGAGATCTATGTATCTGTCACACTATAGAGATCTCTGTGTCTGTCACACTGTAGAGATCACTGCATGTGTCACACTGTAGAGATCTTTGTATCTGTCACACTGTAGAGATCTTTGTATCTGTCACACTGTAGAAATCTATGTATCTGTCACACTGTGGAGATCACTGCATGTGTCACACTGTAGGGATCTATGTATCTGTCACATTGTAGAAATCTCTGTATCTGTCACACTGTGGAGATCTTTGTATCTGTCACTCTGTAGAGATCTATGTATCTGTCACACTGTAGAGATCTTTGTATCTGTCACACTGTAGAGATCTATGTATCTGTCACACTGTGGAGATCACTGTATGTGTCACACTGTAGAGATCTTGTATCTGTCACACTGTGGAGATCACTGTATCTGTCACACTGTAGAGATCTATGTATCTGTTCACACAGTAGAAATCTATGTATCTGTCACACTGTAGAGATCTATGTATCTGTCACACTGTAGAGATCTATGTATCTGTCACACTGTAGAGATCTCTGTATCTGTCACACAGTAGAGATTTATGTATCTGTCACACAGTAGAGATCTATGTATCTGTCACACTGTTGAGATCTTTGTATCTGTCACACTGTTGAGATCTATGTATCTGTCACACTGTAGAGATCTATGTATCTGTCACACTGTAGAGATCTATGTATCTGTCACACTGTAGAGATCACTGTATCTGTCACACTGTAGAGATCTATGTATCTGTCACACTGTAGATCTATGTATCTGTCACACTGTAGAGATCTCTGTATCTGTCACACTGTAGAGATCTATGTATCTGTCACACTGTGTGGAGATCTTTGTATCTGTCACACTGTAGAGATCTATGTATCTGTCACACTGTAGAAATCTATGTATCTGTCACACTGTAGAGATCACTGTATCTGTCACACTGTAGAGATCTATGTATCTGTCACACTGTAGAGATCTTGTATCTGTCACACTGTAGAGATCTATGTATCTGTACACTGTAGAAATCTCTGTGTCTGTCACACTGTGGAGATCTATGTATCTGTCACACTGTGGAGATCTTGTATCTGTCCACACTGTAGATATCTATGTATCTGTCACACTGAAGAATTCTCTGTGTCTGTCACACTGTAGAGATCACTGCATGTGTCACACTGTAGGGATCTATGTATCTGTCACACTGTGGAGATCTTTGTATCTGTAACACTGTAGAGATCTATGTATCTGTCACACTGAAGAAATCTCTGTGTCTGTCACACTGTAGAGATCACTGCATGTGTCACACTGTAGGGATCTATGTATCTGTCACACTGTGGAGATCTTTTGTATCTGTCACACTGTAGAGATCTATGTACTGTCACACTGAAGAAAATCTCTGTGTTTGGTCACACTGTAGAGATCACTGCATGTGTCACACTGTAGAGATCTTTGTATCTGTCCACTGTAGAGATCTTTGTATCTGTCACACTGGAAAAATCTATGTATCTGTCACACTGTGGAGATCACTGCATTTGTGTCACACTGTAGGGATCTATGTATCTGTCACATTGTAGAAATCTCTGTATCTGTCACACTGTGGAGATCTTTGTATCTGTCACTCTGTAGAGATCTATGTATCTGTAACACTGTTGAGATATCTGTATCTGTCACACTGTAGAGATCTATGTATCTGTCACACTGTGGAGATCTTTGTATCTGTCACACTGTAGAGATCTATGTATCTGTCACACTGAAGAAATCTCTGTGTCTGTCACACTGTAGAGATCACTGCATGTGTCACACTGTAGAGATCTTTGTATCTGTCACACTGTAGAGATCTTTGTATCTGTCACACTGTAGAAATCTATGTATCTGTCACACTGTGGAGATCACTGCATGTGTCACACTGTAGGGATCTATGTATCTGTCACATTGTAGAAATCTCTGTATCTGTCACACTGTGGAGATCTTTGTATCTGTCACTCTGTAGAGATCTATGTATCTGTCACACTGTTGAGATCTCTGTATCTGTCACACTGTAGAGATCTATGTATCTGTCACACTGTGGAGATCTTTGTATCTGTCACACTGTAGAAATCTCTGTATCTGTCACACTGTGGAGATCACTGCATGTGTCACATTGTAGAGATCTATGTATCTGTCACATTGTAGAAATCTCTGTATCTGTCACACTGTGGAGATCTTTGTATCTGTCACTCTGTAGAGATCTATGTATCTGTCACACTGTTGAGATCTCTGTATCTGTCACACTGTAGAGATCTATGTATCTGTCACACTGTGGAGATCTTTGTATCTGTCACACTGTAGAGATCTATGTATCTGTCACACTGAAGAAATCTCTGTGTCTGTCACACTGTAGAGATCACTGCATGTGTCACACTGTAGAGATCTTTGTATCTGTCACACTGTAGAGATCTTTGTATCTGTCACACTGTAGAAATCTATGTATCTGTCACACTGTGGAGATCACTGCATGTGTCACACTGTAGGGATCTATGTATCTGTCACATTGTAGAAATCTCTGTATCTGTCACACTGTGGAGATCTTTGTATCTGTCACTCTGTAGAGATCTATGTATCTGTCACACTGTTGAGATCTCTGTATCTGTCACACTGTAGAGATCTATGTATCTGTCACACTGTGGAGATCTTTGTATCTGTCACACTGTAGAAATCTCTGTATCTGTCACACTGTGGAGATCACTGCATGTGTCACATTGTAGAGATCTATGTATCTGTTACATTGTAGAAATCTCTGTATCTGTCACACTGTGGAGATCTTTGTATCTGTCACTCTGTAGAGATCTATGTATCTGTCACAACTGTTGAGATCTCTGTATCTGTCACACAGTAGAGATCTATGTTTATGTCACACAGTAGAGATCTATGTATCTGTCACACTGTTGAGATCTTTGTATCTGTCACACTGTTGAGATCTATGTATCTGTCACACTATAGAGATCTATGTATCTGTCACACTGTAGAGATCTATGTATCTGTCACACTGTTGAGATCTTTGTATCTGTCACACAGTAGAGATCTATGTATCTGTCACACAGTAGAGATCACTGTATCTGTCACACAGTAGAGATCACTGTATCTGTCACACAGTAGAGATCTATGTATCTGTCACACTGTTGAGATCTATGTATCTGTCACACTATAGAGAGCTATGTATCTGTCACACTGTAGAGATCTATGTATCTGTCACAGTGTTGAGATGTATGTATCTGTCACACTGAAGAGATCTATGTATCTGTCACACTGTAGAGATCTTTGTATCTGTCACACTGTAGAGATCTTTGTATCTTTCACACTGTAGAGATCACTGCATGTGTCACACTGTAGAGATCTTTGTATCTGTCAAACTGTAGAAATCTTTGTATCTGTCACACTGTAGAGATCTATGTATCTGTCACACAGTAGAGATCTATGTATCTGTCACACTGTAGAGATCTATGTATCTGTCACACTGAAGAGATCTATGTATCTGTCACACTGTAGAGATCTTTGTATCTGTCACACTGTAGAGATCTATGTATCTGTCACACTGTAGAGATCTATGTATCTGTCACACTGTAGAGATCTATGTATCTGTCACACTGTAGAGATCACTGCATGTGTCACACTGTAGAGATCTATGTATCTGTCACACTGTAGAGATGTTTGTATCTGTCACACTGTAGAGATCACTGCATGTGTCACACTGTAGAGATCTTTGTATCTGTCACACTGTAGAAATCTATATATCTGTCACACTGAAGAAATCTCTGTGTCTGTCACACTGTGGAGATCTATGTATCTGTCACACTGTGGAGATCTTTGTATCTGTCACACTGTAGAGATCTATGTATCTGTCACACTGAAGAAATATATGTGTCTGTCACACTGTAGAGATCACTGCATGTGTCAAACTGTAGAGATCTATGTATCTGCCACACTGTAGAGATCTATGTATCTGTCACACTGTTGAGATCTATGTATCTGTACCACTGAAGAAATCTCTGTGTCTGTCACACTGTGGAGATCTATGTATCTGTCACACTGTGGAGATCTTTGTATCTGTCACACTGTAGATATCTATGTATCTGTCACACTGAAGAATTCTCTGTGTCTGTCACACTGTAGAGATCACTGCATGTGTCACACTGTAGGGATCTATGTATCTGTCACACTGTGGAGATCTTTGTATCTGTAACACTGTAGAGATCTATGTATCTGTCACACTGAAGAAATCTCTGTGTCTGTCACACTGTAGAGATCACTGCATGTGTCACACTGTAGGGATCTATGTATCTGTCACACTGTGGAGATCTTTGTATCTGTCACACTGTAGAGATCTATGTATCTGTCACACTGAAGAAATCTCTGTGTTTGTCACACTGTAGAGATCACTGCATGTGTCACACTGTAGAGATCTTTGTATCTGTCACACTGTAGAGATCTTTGTATCTGTCACACTGGAAAAATCTATGTATCTGTCACACTGTGGAGATCACTGCATGTGTCACACTGTAGGGATCTATGTATCTGTCACATTGTAGAAATCTCTGTATCTGTCACACTGTGGAGATCTTTGTATCTGTCACTCTGTAGAGATCTATGTATCTGTAACACTGTTGAGATATCTGTATCTGTCACACTGTAGAGATCTATGTATCTGTCACACTGTGGAGATCTTTGTATCTGTCACACTGTAGAGATCTATGTATCTGTCACACTGAAGAAATCTCTGTGTCTGTCACACTGTAGAGATCACTGCATGTGTCACACTGTAGAGATCTTTGTATCTGTCACACTGTAGAGATCTTTGTATCTGTCACACTGTAGAAATCTATGTATCTGTCACACTGTGGAGATCACTGCATGTGTCACACTGTAGGGATCTATGTATCTGTCACATTGTAGAAATCTCTGTATCTGTCACACTGTGGAGATCTTTGTATCTGTCACTCTGTAGAGATCTATGTATCTGTCACACTGTTGAGATCTCTGTATCTGTCACACTGTAGAGATCTATGTATCTGTCACACTGTGGAGATCTTTGTATCCTGTCACACTGTAGAAATCTCTGTATCTGTCACACTGTGGAGATCACTGCATGTGTCACATTGTAGAGATCTATGTATCTGTCACATTGTAGAAATCTCTGTATCTGTCACACTGTGGAGATCTTTGTATCTGTCACTCTGTAGAGATCTATGTATCTGTCACACTGTTGAGATCTCTGTATCTGTCACACTGTAGAGATCTATGTATCTGTCACACTGTGGAGATCTTTGTATCTGTCACACTGTAGAGATCTATGTATCTGTCACACTGAAGAAATCTCTGTGTCTGTCACACTGTAGAGATCACTGCATGTGTCACACTGTAGAGATCTTTGTATCTGTCACACTGTAGAGATCTTTGTATCTGTCACACTGTAGAAATCTATGTATCTGTCACACTGTGGAGATCACTGCATGTGTCCACACTGTAGGGATCTATGTATCTGTCACATTGTAGAAATCTCTGTATCTGTCACACTGTGGAGATCTTTGTATCTGTCACTCTGTAGAGATCTATGTATCTGTCACACTGTTGAGATCTCTGTATCTGTCACACTGTAGAGATCTATGTATCTGTCACACTGTGGAGATCTTTGTATCTGTCACACTGTAGAAATCTCTGTATCTGTCACACTGTGGAGATCACTGCATGTGTCACATTGTAGAGATCTATGTATCTGTTACATTGTAGAAATCTCTGTATCTGTCACACTGTGGAGATCTTTGTATCTGTCACTCTGTAGAGATCTATGTATCTGTCACACTGTTGAGATCTCTGTATCTGTCACACAGTAGAGATCTATGTTTATGTCACACAGTAGAGATCTATGTATCTGTCACACTGTTGAGATCTTTGTATCTGTCACACTGTTGAGATCTATGTATCTGTCACACTATAGAGATCTATGTATCTGTCACACTGTAGAGATCTATGTATCTGTCACACTGTTGAGATCTTTGTATCTGTCACACAGTAGAGATCTATGTATCTGTCACACAGTAGAGATCACTGTATCTGTCACACAGTAGAGATCACTGTATCTGTCACACAGTAGAGATCTATGTATCTGTCACACTGTTGAGATCTATGTATCTGTCACACTATAGAGAGCTATGTATCTGTCACACTGTAGAGATCTATGTATCTGTCACAGTGTTGAGATGTATGTATCTGTCACACTGTAGAGATCTATGTATCTGTCACACTGTTGAGATCTTTGTATCTGTCACACAGTAGAGATCTATGTATATGTCACACTGTAGAGATCTATGTATCTGTCACACTGTTGAAATCTTTGTATCTGTCACACTGTAGAGATCTATGTATGTGTCACACTGTAGAGATCACTGTATCTGTCACACTGTTGAGATCTATGTATCTGTCACACTATAGAGATCTATGTATCTGTCACACTGTAGAGATCTATGTATCTGTCACACTGTTGAGATCTTTGTATCTGTCACACAGTAGAGATTTATGTATCTGTCACACAGTAGAGATCACTGTATCTGTCACACAGTAGAGATCACTGTATCTGTCACACAGTAGAGATCTATGTATCTGTCACACTGTAGAGATCTATGTATCTGTCACACTGTTGAGATCTTGTATCTGTCACACAATAGAGATCTATGTATATGTCACACTGTAGAGATCTATGTATCTGTCACACTGTTGAGATCTTTGTATCTGTCACACTGTAGAGATCTATGTATCTGTCACACTGTAGAGATCACTGTATCTGTCACACTGTTGAGATCTTTGTATCTGTCACACAGTAGAGATCTATGTATATGTCACAATGTAGAGATCTATGTATCTGTCACACTGTTGAGATCTTTGTATCTGTCACACTGTAGAGATCTATGTATCTGTCACACTGTAGAGATCTATGTATCTGTCACACTGTAGAGATCACTGTATGTGTCACATTGTAGAGATCTTTGTATCTGTCACACTGTAGAGATCTATGTATCTGTCACATTGTAGAGATCTATGTATCTGTCACACTGTAGAGATCTATGTATCTGTCACACTGTAGAGATCTATGTATCTGTCACAATGTAGAAATCTATGTATCTGTCACACTGTAGAGATCACTGCATGTGTCACACTCTAGAGATCTTTGTATCTGTCACACTGAAGAGAGCTATGTATCTGTCACACTGAAGAGATCTATATATCTGTCACACTGTAGAGATCTTTGTATCTGTCACACTGTAGAGATCTTTGTATCTTTCACACTGTAGAGATCACTGCATGTGTCACACTGTAGAGATCTTTGTATCTGTCAAACTGTAGAAATCTTTGTATCTGTCACACTGTAGAGATCTATGTATCTGTCACACAGTAGAGATCTATGTATCTGTCACACTGTAGAGATCTATGTATCTGTCACACTGAAGAGATCTATGTATCTGTCACACTGTAGAGATCTATGTATCTGTCACACTGTAGAGATCTATGTATCTGTCACACTGTAGAGATCTATGTATCTGTCACACTGTAGAGATCACTGCATGTGTCACACTGTAGAGATCTATGTATCTGTCACACTGTAGAGATGTTTGTATCTGTCACACTGTAGAGATCACTGCATGTGTCACACTGTAGAGATCTTTGTATCTGTCACACTGTAGAAATCTATATATCTGTCACACTGAAGAAATCTCTGTGTCTGTCACACTGTGGAGATCTATGTATCTGTCACACTGTGGAGATCTTTGTATCTGTCACACTGTAGATATCTATGTGTCTGTCACACTGTGGAGATCTATGTATCTGTCACACTGTGGAGATCTTTGTATCTGTCACACTGTAGATATCTATGTATCTGTCACACTGAAGAATTCTCTGTGTCTGTCACACTGTAGAGATCACTGCATGTGTCACACTGTAGGGATCTATGTATCTGTCACACTGTGGAGATCTTTGTATCTGTAACACTGTAGAGATCTATGTATCTGTCACACTGAAGAAATCTCTGTGTCTGTCACACTGTAGAGATCACTGCATGTGTCACACTGTAGGGATCTATGTATCTGTCACACTGTGGAGATCTTTGTATTGTCACACTGTAGAGATCTATGTATCTGTCACACTGAAGAAATCTCTGTGTTTGTTACACTGTAGAGATCACTGCATGTGTCACACTGTAGAGATCTTTGTATCTGTCACACTGTAGAGATCTTTGTATCTGTCACACTGGAAAAATCTATGTATCTGTCACACTGTGGAGATCACTGCATGTGTCACACTGTAGGGATCTATGTATCAGTCACATTGTAGAAATCTCTGTATCTGTCACACTGTGGAGATCTATGTATCTGTCACACTGTTGAAATCTTTGTATCTGTCACACTGTAGAGATCTATGTATGTGTCACACTGTAGAGATCACTGTATCTGTCACACTGTTGAGATCTATGTATCTGTCACACTATAGAGATCTATGTATCTGTCACACTGTAGAGATCTATGTATCTGTCACACTGTTGAGATCTTTGTATCTGTCACACAGTAGAGATTTATGTATCTGTCACACAGTAGAGATCACTGTATCTGTCACACAGTAGAGATCACTGTATCTGTCACACAGTAGAGATCTATGTATCTGTCACACTGTAGAGATCTATGTATCTGTCACACTGTTGAGATCTTTGTATCTGTCACACAATAGAGATCTATGTATATGTCACACTGTAGAGATCTATGTATCTGTCACACTGTTGAGATCTTTGTATCTGTCACACTGTAGAGATCTATGTATCTGTCACACTGTAGAGATCACTGTATCTGTCACACTGTTGAGATCTTTGTATCTGTCACACAGTAGAGATCTATGTATATGTCACAATGTAGAGATCTATGTATCTGTCACACTGTTGAGATCTTTGTATCTGTCACACTGTAGAGATCTATGTATCTGTCACACTGTAGAGATCTATGTATCTGTCACACTGTAGAGATCACTGTATGTGTCACACTGTAGAGATCTTTGTATCTGTCACACTGTAGAGATCTATGTATCTGTCACATTGTAGAGATCTATGTATCTGTCACACTGTAGAGATCTATGTATCTGTCACACTGTAGAGATCTATGTATCTGTCACAATGTAGAAATCTATGTATCTGTCACACTGTAGAGATCACTGCATGTGTCACACTCTAGAGATCTTTGTATCTGTCACACTGAAGAGAGCTATGTATCTGTCACACTGAAGAGATCTATATATCTGTCACACTGTAGAGATCTTTGTATCTGTCACACTGTAGAGATCTTTGTATCTTTCACACTGTAGAGATCACTGCATGTGTCACACTGTAGAGATCTTTGTATCTGTCAAACTGTAGAAATCTTTGTATCTGTCACACTGTAGAGATCTATGTATCTGTCACACAGTAGAGATCTATGTATCTGTCACACTGTAGAGATCTATGTATCTGTCACACTGTAGAGATCTATGTATCTGTCACACTGTAGAGATCTATGTATCTGTCACACTGTAGAGATCTATGTATCTGTCACACTGTAGAGATCTATGTATCTGTCACACTGTAGAGATCACTGCATGTGTCACACTGTAGAGATCTATGTATCTGTCACACTGTAGAGATGTTTGTATCTGTCACACTGTAGAGATCACTGCATGTGTCACACTGTAGAGATCTTTGTATCTGTCACACTGTAGAAATCTATATATCTGTCACACTGAAGAAATCTCTGTGTCCTGTCACACTGTGGAGATCTATGTATCTGTCACACTGTGGAGATCTTTGTATCTGTCACACTGTAGATATCTATGTGTCTGTCACACTGTGGAGATCTATGTATCTGTCACACTGTGGAGATCTTTGTATCTGTCACACTGTAGATATCTATGTATCTGTCACACTGAAGAATTCTCTGTGTCTGTCACACTGTAGAGATCACTGCATGTGTCACACTGTAGGGATCTATGTATCTGTCACACTGTGGAGATCTTTGTATCTGTAACACTGTAGAGATCTATGTATCTGTCACACTGAAGAAATCTCTGTGTCTGTCACACTGTAGAGATCACTGCATGTGTCACACTGTAGGGATCTATGTATCTGTCACACTGTGGAGATCTTTGTATTGTCACACTGTAGAGATCTATGTATCTGTCACACTGAAGAAATCTCTGTGTTTGTCACACTGTAGAAATCACTGCATGTGTCACACTGTAGAGATCTTTGTATCTGTCACACTGTAGAGATCTTTGTATCTGTCACACTGGAAAAATCTATGTATCTGTCACACTGTGGAGATCACTGCATGTGTCACACTGTAGGGATCTATGTATCAGTCACATTGTAGAAATCTCTGTATCTGTCACACTGTGGAGATCTTTGTATCTGTCACTCTGTAGAGATCTATGTATCTGTAACACTGTTGAGGATCTCTGTATCTGTCACACTGTAGAGATCTATGTATCTGTCACACTGTGGAGATCTTTGTATCTGTCACACTGTAGAGATCTATGTATCTGTCACACTGAAGAAATCTCTGTGTCTGTCACACTGTAGAGATCACTGCATGTGTCACACTGTAGAGATCTTTGTATCTGTCACACTGTAGAGATCTTTGTATCTGTCACACTGTAGAAATCTATGTATCTGTCACACTGTGGAGATCACTGCATGTGTCACACTGTAGGGATCTATGTATCTGTCACATTGTAGACATCTCTGTATCTGTCACACTGTGGAGATCTTTGTATCTGTCACTCTGTAGAGATCTATGTATCTGTCACACTGTTGAGATCTCTGTATCTGTCACACTGTAGAGATCTATGTATCTGTCACACTGTGGAGATCTTTGTATCTGTCACACTGTAGAAATCTCTGTATCTGTCCACACTGTGGAGATCACTGCATGTGTCACATTGTAGAGATCTATGTATCTGTTACATTGTAGAAATCTCTGTATCTGTCACACTGTGGAGATCTTTGTATCTGTCACTCTGTAGAGATCTATGTATCTGTCACACTGTTGAGATCTCTGTATCTGTCACACTGTGGAGATCTATGTATCTGTCACTCTGTAGAGATCTATGTATCTGTCACACTGTTGAGATCTCTGTATCTGTCACACTGTAGAGATCTATGTATCTGTCACACTGTGGAGATCTTTGTATCTGTCACACTGTAGAAATCTCTGTATCTGTCACACTGTGGAGATCACTGCATGTGTCACATTGTAGAGATCTATGTATCTGTTACATTGTAGAAATCTCTGTATCTGTCACACTGTGGAGATCTTTGTATCTGTCACTCTGTAGAGATCTATGTATCTGTCACTCTGTAGAGATCTATGTATCTGTCACACTGTTGAGATCTCTGTATCTGTCACACTGTAGAGATCTATGTATCTGTCACACTGAAGAGATCTATGTATCTGTCACACTGTAGAGATCTATGTATCTGTGACATTTAGTGATCTATGTATCTGTGACATTGTAGTGATGTATGTATCTGTGACATTGTAGTGATCTATGTATCTGTGACATAATGGTGACCTAAGCATCTGTGACATTGTGGTGATCTATGTATCTGTGACATTCTGATGATCTATGTATCGATGACAATGTGGGATCAGTGTGCGTATGGAACCGTGGTTATCTATGTATCTCTAATATATATATATATATATATATATATATATATATATATATATATATATATATATTATATATATATCTCCTTGTTTTCAATCGTATTGCTTTTATATCTTTATGTAGCCACTGTAGTGTCCTCTCCGTGGTTTGTGGTGTTGTGTGTTTGTTTGCTGATGAAGGCAAGTCGCCACAATCGCTCTGTGGATGCTATAACTGAATGCTGCACAGCTGTCCTACACCTGGTGTTGTTATAATGTTAACATTTCTACCTGCAGGAGCTGAGACAAACATGTACCACCAAACGTCAATCTTCATCGTTCTTGCTGTTTCCGGTTGCGCCTGCGCAATCTTTTACAGAAATAGCACCGACAATGACTACCCCAGAATAGGCAGACGGACTTTCTATACCGCCGATGACAAAGTCAGAGTCCACTATCCACGAATCGGGCGACGGGACGGCGTCGCGTCACAGCTGCTACTTCCAGGACTAGATTTCTCAGATATGTCCACGTTTGAGAAGAGAGGTGTCTTCACGCAGGGCACTCACGGTTCCTATCCCAGAGTTGGCCGAGGCAGCGAGGAGTCCTCCAGTTCCGAGGAATACTTGAATGAAAGAGGAAACAAGTTCTTGGAGAGGATCGCAGGGATAAAAGAAGAACTAGAGGAATCAAGTGGGATCAAAGGAGGAAGTGGTAAACAAGAAGAAAGTCGGAACGACAACTTGTCATTGGATATCATGTTTACGGCATTTGATATAGATAGTAAGTATCTATCTATCTATCTATCTATCTATCTATCTATCTATCTATCTATCTATCTGTCTGTCTATCTATCTGTCTGTCTGTCTGTCTGTCTGTCTATCTGTCTGTCTGTCTGTAGAGAGAGAAATGAAAGAGGAGACAGACTCGTAGAGTAGGCAAAAGAACAGGAAATGATTGTAGGAAATACTTGGTTTAAGCAACACCCTAGAAGATTATGAACAAGGAGGAGTCCTGATAGCAGGATTAGAAACCAAATTGACTATATTCTGAATAGCAGAAGATTTAGAAACGCGTTAACAATAGCAAAAACAGTTCTCAGTGCTGATTGTTATAGTGACTGTCACGTAAAATCTTGAAAGTTGTCGATCGATGAAATATGTCGCGCCCGGCGTCTGCAAGCAGCCGTTAAAATTTTGCTGTGTTGTTGATCGAGGAAGGACTGTCGCGCCATAAGTCTGCTGGCGGCAGCCATCCTTTTGATGTGATAGACAAACTGTCTGGGTAAAAGTCGGCAGGATCTTTTGTTGTAGGGAAAACAGGTCTCCAGATTACAGGTTAGCGGGACTTTTTGAAGTGGATGATTCCCCAGATGAAAGGGCCAGCCAGTCAGTTGTTTACATTAAGTCGGAAATGGAGAGAGAAAAATAGCTTCTAGACGTCTAGTGTCTAGACAGTTTGTGACGTTATTCAGACACAATATTAAAACCAGTCGGGATTAAACAACTTTGATGGTAGTCGACCAAAAGTCGTGAAACGATACGGACGTGTGCAATATTCCTAGTTTGTTTCTGTTTCTAGAGAGAGACTATAATGTCTATTGTTGATTTATATCGGCGGACATCTATCCAGTGTGTGATTTCATAGTCTTCATCTCAAGCAGGAATAAATATATGGTATTTAATTAATTAAATAAACCTACATTAGATTATTCTTAGGAATCGAGTGTAATAATGTGCGTTGATAGGAAGTATTATAAGAGCGTCGGCAACATTAGCCTATTGCGATGCTTGAACTAGTTGGTGTGAGATATCAATCAAGTCAGTGAGGTAAGGGCAATGTAGTGGCATGGTATTTAGGGGAGATTGAGGATGGTTGGTGGGATGAAGGAAATGTCAAATGGTAGGATCTTCCAGTAGGGCATCTGCTGGTTTCTGCCCTTTTCCTTTAGTCTCTCCTCGTCTTACCATGACTCAGACCGATGTGATGAGCTCCTCGGCCTTATGACAGAGTTTTGGTTCTCTGTTATATTTCTGAGTGCGGCCGGTGGCCTACACTCACCTAATAAAGGTCGGAATCGGGTTGCTCTCACCAGGTGTGTTCTCTCTTCAACAGGTTCCACTAGATTGTACCACCAACTAGAAGAAAGTCATGGCTCGAGCATTGAAGGCAGAGTTTACTGAGAGGCTTTTGCACTAGGCCTATAACCCAGAGGGTCTGCAAGAACCTGACTTCTGCTGAGCAGGAAACGATGATTATATGTTTCCTAAGTGATAGTTTACATCACAGTAAAATTAAAGACACTGACAATAACACCTGTACCAGGCACACTAGTAGATGTAAATACCTGGAACATCAGCATTGTGAATTCCTATCATTACCAATTAACAATATGTGTTACAATTGGGGAATTCCTAGGAACAGTTAAATACTAACATTTAGTTTTACAAAGTGACAGTAACATTATTTTTTAGGATTCTCTGAACACAGAACATTTGTGGACAGAGTAGTTACACTGTGTGTGTTAGATTGATGATCAATATTGGACTGTTTCCACTATTGATGACCAAGCATCTGGATTGTCCTAAGAGCTATCGTAGGAAGTCGACACTTGGCCTGAGAGACACATCATTTGGGTGAGGTCTTCTATCCATCATATATGATGCTGTTGTGTGGCCAGTATAGTGATGAAACAGACTTTGCTCCTGAGCTATTCGGTCTGATTCTACATACACACTAGATTATACGACAGACATTCTACACATACACTTTGCACATACATGACATTTTTCTCTCTTAAACTAATTTGTTGTTTTTGTTAGAACCAGTGTTGCGTAGTGTGTTTTGGGAAAAGAATGAGAGGGGACTTGGTTCAGTAGAGAGAGAGAGAGAGAGAGAGAGAGAGAGAGAGAGAGAGAGAGAGAGAGAGAGAGAGAGAGAGAGAGAGACAGAGAGAAAGAACGAACGAACGAACAAACGAACGAACAAACTTTATTTTCAAAGGGTTAAGAATTGGGCACGCAGGCCCGTCGAACATTCTGCCCTTCTATCACTCTCTTTCATACATTATTTCATTCACACATCATTCAAGGCTAACAAAGAACAGTAACAATATAAAAGATATGCATTATAAAGGCATGGGCAAAATGCAAACATCAAAACTACACGACACAGTAATATTAGATAATGGTCTGACACTTGTTATTAGCCATGTGGAATATACTGGCCTACAAAAAGGGGATTGGCTGTTATACTAGGGTTTTGTTATTATTATTACTATCTCAATTATTAAGGGGGAAGGTAATCCGTATTGAGATAGTGTTCGAATAATTTGCGATTATATGAATAGGGATTGGTGATGTCTTTGATTTCTTGTGGAAGATTGTTCCACAGCTGAGATGCAGAGTACGTTAAGCTTGTTTTGTATAAGTCAATCCTAGGCTTCGGAATGTGTAGTATATTTAAACGTTTACTGTGTCTAGCATTATATTTAAACAATGGCCAAAGGTAATTTGGGGCATTCCGATGCAGGATTTTGTGAATTAGTTTAGCTTTATTGAAAAGCAGGCGTTTGCGGAATGGTAGTAACTGAAGGCGTTTATACAGGCTAGGATTGTCAGATAAATGTTTGCTATAAATTAGACTCATGGCCCGTTTCTGGAGTGAGTAAAGTCGCTTGGTGTTTGAATTAGAACAACCGTCCCAGATTGTAGAGCAGTAGTCAAAGTGTGTCTGTATATGAGAAGTATAGAATAGTTTCCTTGTGTCCTCATCAAGGAAGTTTTTAATCTTGGCGAGTTGATAGACTTTTTTCGCTGTTTGTTTAATGAGCGCTTGAACATGGGAATTAAAGGTTAGGTTTCTATCAATGATTAGGCCTAATGTTTTGTGCTCAATTACACTTTCTACTGGCATGTTATCGATGTGAAGTTGAAGTGATGTGTGTGAGCTTAGAGTTTGAAGTCTTTGTCTGGTTGTTAATAACATTGCTTTTGTTTTAGTGATGTTAATTTGCATACGGTTTGAATAGCTCCACTTAACTACATTATTTAATTCTTGTTGTAAAGACGACTCCAGTAAAATACAGTTTTCAGCGTTTGTGTACACCGTACAGTCATCTGCAAATAGATCGCAGGACGACGAAAGATGCAAAGGTAGATCGTTAATATATATGGCAAATAATAGAGGGCCAAGAATAGAGCCTTGCGGTACTCCAATATTGAAGGTAGTGGTTTGAGACAGAGATTTATTATGTGATACTACTTGCTTTCTGTTTGATAGAAAAGATGATATTAGAGTGACTACATTAAGGCCAATTTTCATTGTCTCGAGTTTTTTAATTAAAATAACATGGTCTATCATATCAAATGCTTTCTTGAAATCAATAAACACAGTTCCACATAGACTGTTGTTGTTTATATTCTGGTGCCAATTTTCTATCATGTTTGTATGGCAAGAATATTTTGGTCGAAATCCTGATTGGCTGTCAACAAAAAGCTTGTTGCGAACTAGATACTGTAATGTTACTTTATGGATGTGTTTTTCTAGTGGCTTAGATAGTGATGATAGTAAGGAAATGGGTCTGTAATTGTTCGGGAGACCATTGTCCAATGAACCAGATTTAAGAAGAGGGTACACTTTAGCGATTTTGAGAGCTGATGGAAAGTGGCCTTTGGTTAGACATTGATTATATACATAGGTTAGTGATGTACAAATCACTGGCGCAGCACAACGGAGAATCCGATTGCTGATTCCATCTAACCCAGATGAGGTTGTGTTTTTTAGGTTACTGAGGTAAGTGAATACTTCAGTGATTGTCATTATCGGTATGTCGGAAAGAATATCGCGGGAGCATCTATTCTCGCAAAACGATGACAATAAAGATAAGTTGCAAGGAGAATTAGGTATTGAAGCCTTCAACTGGTCTATGTCAGTTTGAAAAAAATTACTGAATTGGTCGCATGTAATATGATTTGATGGTAAAGAATTTCGGAAGTTATACTTGTTTGTCAAGGTGTTAATTGCCTTCCATATATCCTTACTATTTGTTTTATCCATTACTAAGTTCTTAAAGTAATTTTTCTTTTCCCGTCGTATGTTATACTGAACTTTGTTTCTAAGAGTACGGTATGCACTGAGATCCCGCTTTTTATGTGCTTTATCTCTGTCTCTCATAATTTCAAGTATTTCCTGGGTGATCCAAGGTGGCTTGACGTGGTGTTTTACTCGAACTTCCTTGACTGGCACATGTCTATCAAAAACATCAATAAATGTTTTCATCCAGAATTCCATAGCATCATCCGGGTCAGGAAGCTGATAAACATTGTCTAGAGGTGAACTGAGCAAGTCCTGTAAAAATGCGTTTTGGTTGAAACTTTTGTAACTTCTATATTTTACACTTATGTGTTTATGTTTGGGAGTTTTACTTCCTTTTTTAGACCACGTGCAGCATATTGGGTAGTGATCGCTGATTGCACAATTGGGTACGGTGCATTCTATGATGTTGTCTGGGCAAGTTACATAAATGTGATCTATGACTGTTGGAGATGACTTTGTTACTCTAGTAGCTTGTTGTACTATTTGATGGAAATTGTATGATGCAATTATATTTCCCCATATTATGTTGGATTTGTTGGTGTCAATGTTAAAGTCTCCGAGTAGTATAATTTCCTTTCCAGAAGCGAAAACCACATCCATCATGGTAGTGAAGTTTTCGTACCAGACGTGTCCAGCACTGGGATTTCGATAAAGGTAGCCAATTATCAGGGGTGTGCGGTTTTGAAGTTTTAGCTCTAACCAGATACATTCTATTTCGCAAGTTTCAAAGTCTAGCCTACGGTGAGCATTTAGTAAATTAGAAACATAGGTTATTATGCCTGTCTCTTGTTTCCTACAGGAATGCCTTCTAAAATCTTTGTACCCTTTAATAGAGATGTCCTCATCTGAAATTTTATCATTAAGCCTACTTTCACTAAGGCCGAATAAATGAAAATTTTGATTAAGAATAGAAGATAACTCTGGTAGCTTGTTAAATAAGCTGCAAATGTTTAAGTGTCCAAGGCGTATTCCTGTCTTATTGAGCCAGTGTTGCCACTTCTCAGACATTTCATCCATGAAGAAAGTGTAAATTCGTCAAAGTTAAGCAAAAATACAAGATCATAAAAAAATCACAATTACATTAACTTACAAAATATCGGTAATACAAGTCAATAAGTAAATGACAATATTATAACGATATAACTAATTAGACCAACGAATATAATGCAAACAAGGAACAGGACGAATTAAAGAACATACAACAAATAATTAACTTGAAAAAACTACTTCACAAGCTAAGTAACCAACTGTTATCCAAAAGAATCAATAAATGACTATACAAGTCAATGTCTCTGTTTAAAGCGGGGAGTGAAGACCCCCTCACTCAGAGTATTAATGCGATAAAAAGTATTATAAAAGATATCTAAGTGTCAATCTCTGTGACTTCAATACGAGTCAATGTTTACAGCCACGTACAATCTAATACGTTGCTATATAAATCAATAACCAAGTATGCGCATAAACTTTCTAGGAGAGGCCCTTTCTTGTACCGAGATCCGGTGTTGCTTTGTGCTGAATAGCTAGTAAATACCAGGCTGTGTTGGTCCTTGGTACAGCGACATCATAAATGCCTGCCGAAGTGAAGTTGGGCTAAACCGTATGAGGTATAACAACTCTGGGTTACAATGGAGTGGATACTGTTGATTTCTCACGGGTGTGTAACGACTTCCAACTACAGACTCTGATTCGTGGCTAACAGGAGGCTGTGGTGGCACGTTGTTGTTACTACTGGATTGATCCTTGCTGTGGAGAAGAGGGAACGTATCTTCATAATTATCACCCTCATACGAGTCAATGTTTACAGCCACGTACAATCTAATACGTTGCTATATAAATCAATAACCAAGTATGCGCATAAACTTTCTAGGAGAGGCCCTTTCTTGTACCGAGATCCGGTGTTGCTTTGTGCTGAATAGCTAGTAAATACCAGGCTGTGTTGGTCCTTGGTACAGCGACATCATAAATGCCTGCCGAAGTGAAGTTGGGCTAAACCGTATGAGGTATAACAACTCTGGGTTACAATGGAGTGGATACTGTTGATTTCTCACGGGTGTGTAACGACTTCCAACTACAGACTCTGATTCGTGGCTAACAGGAGGCTATGGTGGCACGTTGTTGTTACTACTGGATTGATCCTTGCTGTGGAGAAGAGGGAACGTATCTTCATAATTATCACCCTCCTGCGTGAAAGATAGAGAGAGAGATAATAATAATAATAATAATAATAAGTCTTTATTTTCAAAGGGTTAAGAATTGGGCACGCAGGCCCGTCTGACATTCTGCCCTTCTTCTCTATTTCCTCTCATACATTCTTTCATTCAACATCACTTATGAAGCAACTTTTGACAACAAAAGAACATTAAAACGCATGAAAAATAATCAATAACAAATGACTCACTGAGGCAGTGTTTAACATGGGCATTATAAATACCTAAGGAGGGTGTAACGTGCCATACATAAGGGAATGTTTTTTGGCTAGTTGTCGTTTGAGATAAGTTACCATTATTGTCTTTTTTGTGTTATTTGTTATGGGGGCATGTAGTCTGTACTAAGGTAGTGTTCAAACAGGTTGCGAATGTATGAATCATGATTGGTGGTGTCTTTGATTTCTTGTGGAAGATTGTTCCACAACTGAGCGGCAGAGTATGCTAAGCTTGTTTTATATAAGTCTATCCTAGGTTTAGGGACATGAAGTATATTTAGTCGTTCGCTATGTCTAGCGTTATATTTAAACAATGGCCAAAGGTAGCTTGGAGCATTTTGAAATAGGATTTTGTGAATTAGTTTGGTCTTATTAAAAAGCAGGCGCTTGTGGAGTGGCAGTAACCGGAGACGTTTATATAGGTTAGAATTGTCGGTAAGCTTTTCACCATTAATTAAACGCACTGCCCTTTTCTGGAGTGAATATAGGCGTTTTGTTATTGATTTGGAGCATCCATCCCAGACTGTGGAGCAGTAATCAATATGTGTTTGTATATGAGAAGTATAGAATATCTTTCTTGTGTTTTCGTCAAGGAAATTTTTAATTTTGGCAAGTTGGTATACTTTTTTGGCTATTTGTTTAACTAGAGCATGAACATGTGAGTTAAAAGTTAGATTTTGATCTATGATAACACCTAGTGTCTTGTGCTCGGTGACACTTTCTACAGGCGTGCTGCCAATGTGCAGCTGAAGAGTTCTCTGCGAGTTTAGAGTGTGAAGTCTTTGCCTGGTTCCTATTAACATAGACTTTGTTTTAGTAATGTTAATTTGCATGCGGTTTGCATGACTCCAGTTAACTACACTATTTATTTCCTGTTGCGAGGATAATTCTAGCACATTACGATCAACAGCGTTCGTATATACTGTGCAGTCATCAGCAAATAGATCGCAGGACGACGACAGATTTAATGGAAGATCATTTATATAAATGGCAAATAATAGAGGGCCAAGAATAGACCCCTGAGGTACTCCAATATTAATGGTAATGGCTTGAGATAATACTTTATTGTGTGATACTACTTGCTTTCTGTCTAATAAGAATGATTTTATTAATGTCACTATATTAAAACTTACTTTCATTGTTTCTAGTTTTTTAATTAGAATAGTATGATCTATCATATCGAATGCTTTCCTAAAGTCTATAAACACCGCTCCACATAGAGTATTGTTGTTAATATTTTGATGCCAGTTTTCTATCATGTTTGTTAGTGCCGTATGGCAAGAATATTTTGGCCGAAATCCTGACTGACTGTCAACTATCAGTTTATGGCGAACTAAGTGATCTAGTGTTGTTTTGTGGATGTGCTTTTCTAGCGGTTTGGATAATGAGGATAATATGGAAATTGGTCTATAATTACTCACGAGACGATCGTCTAGAGGACCAGCTAGAGAGAGAGAGAGAGAGAGAGAGAGAGAGAGAGAGAGAGAGAGAGAGAGAGAGAGAGAGAGAGAGATAGTGATATGGAGTTAAAAGAATGTTGGTGTTGATTCCCCTCACCCCAGGGACGACACATATAAATAATACGACAATGACCACAGGCTGCTTACAGGAACATTGATGATAAAGTTGAAGAAAGTCAAGTATATAACAGGAAACTCTAAATATGATTTGTATACAATGAGTAATGACAAAGAAATACAAAACAAATTCAGCATAGAAGTACAGAACAGATTTGATGTATTGTCTGATCTAGAGATCCTATTCCAGGATGTGGATGATCAATGGGGAATATTGAAGAATTAAGTCAGTTTAGCTGCAGAAACAACAATTCCAAAATAAAAGAAGGTGGATCGTAAGAAATGGATGACTGGAGAAATTTTACACCTAATGGAAAGAAGAAGACTCGACAAAAATAATTCTGCCAAATATGAAGAAATTCACAGACAAGTCAGAATATTATGTAAGGAGGCAAAAGAAGCATGGCTTCAGGAAAAGTGCTTAGAAATTGAAAAACAACACAACAGTCAAAATACCAAATTAGTGCACAGAAAAATTCAGGAATTTACTAATAAAAGAACATGCACATCAGCAGGCTGTCTAAAATCTAAAGATGGCAAATTCATGATAGAAAAATATCAGATTCTTCCTGTATGGACAGATTATGTGAAACACCATTTATGATGATAACAGAGAGGAACAGCATGATATTAGATTTAATAATGAAGGACCGCCAATTTTGAAGATGGAGGTTCGAAATGTTCTTAAGCATGTGAAAGCTGGCAAGTCCCCCGGTGCAGATAACATCACAACAGAAATGATTAAAGCTTTAGAAGAATTTGGACTAGAGCAAGTCACCAGACTGCTGAACACATTATATGATACTGGATATACCTTCTGAATTAAGTGACTCTGTATTTATTGCAATCCCAAAGAAATCAGGAGCCTTGGAATGTGATCAACATAGAACAATTAGTATAATCAGTCACATCACAAAGATTTTGCTACGAATTATGATGCAAAGAGTGAGGAAGACAATACAACCTGAAATAGGGGAAGAACAATGTGGGTTTGTAGAAGGAAAGGGTACAGTAAATGCTGTGTATATGCTGCGAACAGTTATTGAACGTGCTATAGAAGTAAACAAGGATATTCATCTTTGCTTTATTGACTTCACAAAGGCTTTTGATAGAGTTAGATATGTCAACATGGTAGATATGCTTGCAGATCTACAAATTGATGGGAAAGACATTAGACTTATAAAAAACATATATTGGAAACAACAAGCTGCCATAAGGATTGACAATGAATTGTAAGAATATCAGCCTATTAAGAGAGGTGTTAGACAGGGATATGTAATGTCTCCAGATCTTTTTTCCCTGTACAGTGAAAATATTTTCAGACATGTAGAAGATATAAATGGAATCAGCATTGGAGGACGAATCATAAATAACATTAGATATGCAGATGATACAGTATTGATTGCAGACAATGCGCAGGATCTGCAACAATTAGTAGATGCGGTTGGTGTACACATTAAGCAACTGGGGTTAGAATTAAATTGTAAAAAGACACAGGTTATGGTAGTCACTAGGAAGATGTATGGAAGTGAAACTTGGACAATGAGCAGTCAAGCTGAAAAACATCTGATGGCTGCAGAAATGTGGATTCTGAGGAAAATGTAAAGAATACCATGGACAGACAGAAAAACCAATGACCAAGTACTACAGGAGACAAAAAACAATCGTAAATTGATTAGAGAAATTAGACGTAGACAGTCACATTTTTTGGACATGTTATGAGAAGAAATGGATTGGAGAACTTAGTGACAACTGGCAAGATCGAAGGGAACAGACCAAGAGGAAGACCGAGAGGAAAATACCTGGATGGCTTGGCCACATGGCATGGGCCAGACAGGAACACTGAACTGATCCACGACTTTGGTGATCGAGTGAATTGGCGAGTCATGACCGCTCACGCTTTCCGGCATGGCACATGATATATATATATATATATATATATATATATATATATATATATATATATATATATATATATATATATATATATATATATATATATATATATATATATATATATATATACATACATACACATACATACCTACCTAACTACCCACCTGTCTGTCTCTTGGGTGGGAATATTGTGTGGTATGTGGGTGGGGGATATGTGTGTGGTGTGTAAGTCGAGATGTGTGGTGGTATGTTGCTGTGGGATGTGTTGGTGAGGGATATGTGTGTGTGTGTGTGGTGCGTGGGTTGGGAATATTGCGTGGTAGGGGATGTATGTGATGTGCGGGTGGGGGAATTGTATGGTGGGGATTGGGTTAAGACATGTGTGGGTGGGTGGAAGATGTATGTGTGGGCGGTGGGGTGTGTATGAGTGGATTGGGGATGTATGGGTGGTTAGGGAGATGTGTGTGTATGTGCGATGTGTGTGTTGGTGGGGGATTGTGTGCGTGGGTGGGGAATATGTGGTCGATAGAGATGTGGCTGGGGGATGGGTGGTTTGAGGTGTGGGCGGGGAGAGGATGTGTGGGTTAGGATGTGTATGTGGGTGGGCGTGGGATGTGTGGGTTGGTGGGGGAATGTTTATGGGTGGCGAGTGTGTTTTGATTGGGGGGACAGGTGAGGGCAGTGTGGTGTGGGTGGGGATGTGCGGGAGGGGGATGGGTCGGTTGGTGGGGTATGTGTGTGTCCCTTGGTGTGCTTGTTTGTGGGTAGGTGGGTGTGTGTGTGTGTGGGTGGGGTGATGTATGGGTAAGTGGGAGATGGGCCTCATAACATGGTAATTTGCCTTGTTTATGTTTACAACATTCATTTCACAATGTTTATTTTTCTTCCTATGTAAATGTATAATGCTCGTGATGAACGAAAGACGAATGATTGGAAGGGCCGAATGTAAGACGGGTCTGCGCGCCCAATTTGTGACCCTAATAAAGTTGATTTGATTTTATTTGATTTGATTTCTGTCTGCCTGTCTGTTTGTCTATATATCTATTCGTCACACTATGCCATACAATGATTGACAGGTACATGGCTCGTCACACTGTGTCATACAATGATTTACAGGTTCATGGCTCGTCACACTGTGTCATACAATAATTGACAGGGAAATGGCTCGTCACACTGTGTCATGCAATGATTTACGGGGCCATGGCTCGTCACAATGTGTCATACAATAATTGACAGGTTCATGGCTCGTCACAATGTGTCATACAATGATTGACAGCGCCATGGCTCTTCATACTGTATCATACATTGGTTAACCCAGAAATGGCTCGGCACAATGTGTCATACAATGTTTGACAGCGCCATGGCTCTTCACACTGTATCATATATTGGTTAACCCAGAAATGGCTCGGCACAATGTGTCACGCAATGTTTGACAGGGCCATGGCTCATCACACTGAGTCATACAATGATTAACAGTGCCATGGCTTGTTACACTGTGTCATACAATGAGTGACTATGCAATGGCTCGTCATATTGTGTCATTTAATGATTGACAGAATCTAACCTCGTCACACAGTGCCATACACTGTTTGACAACATATAAACTCGTCACACTGTGTCATAGAATGTTTGATAGGGCCATTGCTAGTAGCCATGTGTCACACAGTGTTTGACAGGATCTAAACTCGTCACACTACCTCATATAATGTTTGACAGGATCTAAACTCGCCACACAGTGTCGTACAATGTTTGACAAGATCTAAACTCGTCGCACTATCTCATATAGTGTTTGACAGGATCTAAAGTCGTCACATTACCTCATATAATGCTTGATAGGATCTAAACTCATCAATTGTGTCATACAATGTTTGGTAGGATCTAACCTCATCACAGTGTCACACAATGTTTAGTAGGATCTAAACTCGTCACACTGTGTCATACAAGGTTTGATAGGATCTAAACTAGTCACACTGGGTCACACAATGTTTGGCAGGATCACAAAACGTCATATTGTCATATAATGTTTGACAGGACCATGGCTTGTCACACTGTGTCATTCAATGTTTTATAGGACCATGACTCGTCACACTGTGTCATAAGATGTTTGACAGAACCATGGCTCGTCACAATGGGTCATAAATGTGTTACAGCACCATGGCTCGTCACACTGTGTTATACAGTGATTTACAGGACCATGGCTCGTCACACTGTGTCATACAATCATAAACTAACCATGGCTCGTCACACTGTGTCCTCCCCGTTCTTCTACTTCGTCCTTATCGGTCTGTTCTTCTGCTTCTATTCCGTCCTACTCTGCCATCATCTCCATCATACATTCTACAGGAATCGATGCACACATGGCATGAAATAAAGCATCCCAGAAAAGGACAGAATATGTACACAATGTGATCTATTTCCTGACTTTCTACAGGTGACGGCAAACTCTCCAAGGAGGAGTTCTACTCGGGGCTCAGCAAATACAGACAACAGACCTCGCTGTGCTGACCAGTCAGAGCCCATCATCTGTTGCCGGCCAGTCACAGAACAATTACCTGTTGCCGGCCAGTCACAGAACAATTACCTGTTGCCGGCCAGTCACAGAACAATTACCTATTGCTGGCCAGTCATAGAACAATTACCTGTTGCCGGCCAGTCACAGAACAATCACCTGTGCGTACTGTTTGCTGTTTAGTCTTTCGCATGCTGGGCTGCCCATGAATGCTTCAAAGATCTTGCGGACATGCAACTAGTCACAGCACAGCAGCAATGTTTCGACATGCAGGACGCAGTCTCTCTCGTAGTTGGATTGTACAAGAAGTATGGATGCCGTCACCTCGCAGACACAAGGAAACACCTGGAAATGTATTTATACGCAACTATCAACCGATACTTGTATATTTTAGACAGATTCTGGCAAATTTGGAGTCGCAATGTCAGGGATTGAAAATTAAAGTTTTATAACAACTCTCTGGTCGTGTAGTTTATCGTACATAGTATATGTTGGTATTGTTATTGTCATGATGTTTCTGTATCACGTAGACTGTCACACCCCTGCCAGAACCCATCAGCGGGGTCTGTGTGGCCAGAAAACGACAGCATTAATGAGCTGAACATAAGTGCAGACCAAGATCTCCAGACTATGACAGAACATTGTGCACACCTCTGTCGAATGAATCTCACAGACTCTGTCTGTTGTCTGTGTGAAGCACTCAAGCAAACCCCGAAGCATGTCCTGCAAGGCTGCTCTGACTTGGCCGCACTGAGGGATGAAATATGGCGGACAGGAGCGACCCCTCAAGACAAATTCTGGGAGACAGGCGAAGACATCAAGAGGACCCCCTTGTTTGTGACCCTTCAAGACAGACTGGGGGACAGGAGAAGAGCTCAAGCGGACCCCTTGTTTGGGCCTCCTCAAGACAGACTGTGGGACAGGTGACGACCTCAAGCGGACCCCTTGTTTGTGACACCTCGAAACAGACTGGGAGACAGGAATAGAGCTCAAGCGAACCCCTTTTTTGGCCCCCCCCCCAAGACAGACTGGGGGACATGTGACTACCTCAAGCGGACCCCTTGTTTGTAACCCTTCAAGACAGGCTGGGGGACAGGTGACGACCTCAATCGAACCCATTGTTTGTGATCCCTTAAGACAGACTGGGGGACATGTGACTACCTCAAGCTGACCCCTTGTTTGTAACCCCTCAAGACAGGCTGGGGGACAGGTGACGACCTCAATCGAACCCATTGTTTGTGATCCCTTAAGACAGACTGGGGGATAGGAGAAGATTTCACTAGGGGACCCCCCGATTGTGACCCATGCTGGCATAGATGCATAGCAAACATTGATAGTATAAGCAGCGAGAGAATTGCATTGAACTACAGGTAATACTAACACAAGTAAACGCTCCAGAGACTTGCTACAAGCAAGTATGCCGTATTGCAAGACTGGTCTCTCTCGTCCAACATACAGCTTATTGAGCATTCTCTCATCTGCTTCTCGCGTTATGCTAGCCAGCTGTTTCACAAAAATAGCAGTCCCTCGCTGGACGGTAATCTACAACCCTATGAGTGGAACCGTCAACTTCAGCGGCTAATGCGATACAACCCTGCAGCCCTACACCAAGCATTCATGATATCACTCCACCAAAGACATTTTGCTGCCCCCTCTAACAGCCTTAATTATTTCTAAATAAAGTTTCAAAATCCCTGCAATTTGTAGACCACAAGCGACATCTTCCTTTTAGTTTGTAATGTTCGCCAATCACGATCAGTGGCTCAACAAAAATGGTCTATATATAGGCCATCTCAACATCTTTCATCTGCTCAACAAATTACCTGAGCTCTCGGTAATACTGTCCAAACAGTTCCATGTGTTTGGAATCACAGAAAGTCGTCTTAACGACAAAATAACCGACTCCGAAATCTCACTTAAGGAGTTTAAAGTAATTCGGAAAGATGCAAATCAAAAATTAGAGACGGGTATTGCTGTATACATTTCCAATTCCCTCAACTGTTCCCGTCGAAGTGATCTCGAGACAGTAGGGATAGAATGTGTTTGGTTAGAGGTGAAGCCAGCCAGCCAACAACTGTTTCTCATTGGATACCTATATAGGAATCCTTGTGCCGGGTACAGATGGTATGACTGCTTCACTACAATGATAAATAGAGTGTTTACAGCAGGTAGAGAAGTTATGATACTAGGTGACTTCAACATAGATATTAGTAAATCCAACCAGACATGGGACGATATCATTCTTTCTTACAATTTCAAACAACTAATAAACCGTCCCACAAGGGTTACTGATACATCCTCAACTATAATTGATCATATATATGTTACTTGTCCAGATAATATTATTGAATGTTCTGTTCCTGTTAGTACAGTTAGTGACCACTACCCTGTATGTTGTACATGGTCAAGAATTGGGTTCAAATCTCTTAAACATAAACATGTAAGTATCAAATTTAGAAATTTTAAAGCATTCAACCAAGATTTATTTTTGCAAGACTTAAGAAAAGCAGCCCTTTATCACGTTTACCAACTTCCAGACCCGGACGATGCATTATCTTTCTGGACGAAGACAGTCTACAATGTGTTTGATAAATACGTGCCAATCAAAGAAGTTCGAGGCAAAAATCAACATAAATCCTCATGGGTCACTAGAGAAGTTCTGGAAATCATGAGAGAGCGAGATACAGCACACAAAAATAAAGACTTCATCAATTACCGCAGACTAAGGAATAAAGTTAAATATGAAATTCGTAGGATAAAAAAAAAGATCATTTTAAAAATTTGATTGTAGATAATTCAAACAGTACAAATAGATGGAAGGCTATTAACTTGCTAACCAATAAGAAACGCACTACAGAATCAGCAATGCAACATTCTATAACATGCGATGAATTCAGTTGGTTCTTTCAATCAGAAATAGAGAATCTAAAGTCTTCATTACCAGACTCATCGTGTAATTTAAGTTCACTGGCATCATTCTGTGAGGAGACGTGCACCAGAAAATATTCCCGCTGAGATTCCCTTAATGTCTGTTGCAGACGTTTATTAATATCTCTTAAACCTCAAATCAACAAATTCACACGGCCTAGATGGTATCAGTAATAGAATTCTTCGTTGTGCTGCACCAGTAATTAGTGAGTCGTTAACGTTCATATATAACCAGTGCCTGGCCAAAAACTACTTTCCATCTGCATTTAAAATTGCTAAAGTGTTTCCGCTACTTAAAAATGGCTCAATCGATAATAGCGTTTTGGGTAATTATAGACCCATTCCTTATTATCGTCGCTATCAAAACAACTAGAAAAACACATTCATAATATAACGTTACACCATTTAATTAACAACGATCTAATAATTAACAGTCAATCTGGGTTTCGACCTAAATACTCTTGCCATAGTGCTCTAACAAAAATGACCGATAACTGGCACTTAAACATCAACATCGGTAGAATTTGTGGAGCGGTGTTTGTAGACTTTAAAAAAGCTTTTGATATGGTAGATCACGGTATTTTAATTAGAAAACTAAAACAAATGAAGGCAAGCACCAATATGGTGAACATAATTACGTCATTTATATCCGACAGACAACAAGTCGTGTCCTTCAACAACTGTCTATCAAGACCCACACAGCTTAATATTGGTGTACCTCAGGGCTCAATACTAGGTCCGCTGCTTTTTGCAGTTTATATTAATGATCTTCCTTTATATATCAATACAACTTGTGATCTATTTGCAGACGACTGTACTATATACACTAGTCAAGAAAAATGTAGTGAATTAGAGAACTCTTTACAAAAGGAACTTGATAATCTTACTAGATGGAGCAATGAAAACCGCATACAAATTAACATCGACAAAACCAAATCCATGCTAATAACGACAAGACAAAAACTACAGACACTAGCCATAACTGGAGCACCGCTCGAACTCCTCTTGGGCTCGTTACCTATAGTTAATGTGAATGAACATAAAACACTAGGTCTTTTAATTGACAGCCACTTGAGCTGGAGCTCTCATGTTCAAGTTCTTACCAAGAAAATAGCACAAAAAGTTAACCAACTTGCTAAAATTCAGCACTTCCTGGACCAAAGCACACGAAAAATATTCTATACATGCTATATCCAATCACATCTCGATTACTGTTCCACAGTTTGGGATGGTTGCCCTAAATCTAATTTAAAACGACTATGTTCTCTACAAAACCGCGCTATTCGTCTGGTTTCTGGCATAAAGCACGTTGAAAGTAATAATGTGTACAGTCATCTAAGACTTCTACCACTTCAAAAGCGCTTCCTTTTCAACAAAGCCAAATTTGTGAATAAAATTATATCTCAAAATACCCCAGAGTATCTTCTGCTGCTGATTCAATCTAATGCAATGAACAGCAAGCGCCTAAATTTGTTACATGTCTCAAAGCCTAGATTGGACCTATACAAAACATGTTTCGCCTGTTATGGTGCTCACTTATGGAATGATCTGCCTCCAGATCTGAAAACTCCAATGAGTCCCTACACATTTAACCGAAAACTCTTTCAATACTTAATCCATACCGACTATATGCCACCATAATTCATTTACTGGTATAATTGTTCATTATAATTGCTTATTATAATTGTTTAACGCATAATTGTTCACTTTATATGTGTGTGCGTGTGGCAGCGAGAGAGAGAGAGAGAGAGAGAGAGAGAGAGAGAGAGAGAGAGAGAGAGAGAGAGAGAGAGAGAGAGAGAGAGAGAGAGAGAGAGAGAAAGTGGGTGTCAGAAAGAGTGAGAGAGTGAATGTGTGTGTGCGCACGTGCATGCGTGTGTGTGTGGAGAGAGTGATTGAGCGAGAAATGGTGGGGGAATGTGTCAGTGCATGCATTCGTACGTGTATTGTGAAAGTGAGTGAGGAAGTGTGTGCGTGAGTGCATGCGTTCATGCGTACGTGTATGTGTGAGAGAGTGTGATTGAGAGAGTGAGTGTGTGTGTGTGTGTGAAGGATTGTGTGTGAGAGAGTGAGACAGTGGGAGAGTTGATGTGTTAGTGTGTGTGTGTGTGTGAGCGCGCGCATGCATGTGAGTGTGTGTATATGAAAGAATACAGAGAGAGAAAGAGAGAGAGAGAGAGAGAGAGAGAGAGAGAGAGAGAGAGAGAGAGAGAGAGAGAGAGAGTTGAGCAGATGCATGTCATGTAACACGCATGTTTTGCAACACGCGAATCCATATGTTTGTGTATTCTCATCTGTCATATTATCAATTAAATACCATTTGATTTTATCATGCATAATATAAACTCATGTTCATTACTGTAGTTTGAGTGAGAGAGTCAGTGAGTGTGAATGAGTGGCAGAATGAGTGAGAGTGAATGTGTGTGTGTGTGTGTGTGTGTGTGTGTGTGTGTGTGTGTGTGTGTGTGCCTTCTCTGTGTGTATCTCTGTGTGTGGGAGCATCACTATTTTTACGTCACATACTTTTTATGTACACATTTTTCTCCATGTTTAACATTTTTATGAGACTGCTCATGACAATTTTCAGTGTATGTGTGTGAGTAAAGTGTGGGAGTTTGTTCATACTAGTCTCAATGCTCACGTGAGACATTTTGTATGTGTCTAGATGTGAGGAGGTGTGTGTGTGTGGACGATGTGTGTGAGTGTGGGGATATGTATGGGTGGGAGATGTGTGGGTGGGGGTATGCGTTTGGCTGGGTTGGGGTGTGTGGGTTTTGGTGGGTAGTGACATTTGTGGTGTTGATGGGATGTGTGGATGGATTTGTGGGGGTGAAAGTAGGGGTGTGGGAATGGGTGTGGGGATGTCTGTATGGGTGGAGGATATGTGTATGGGTCAAGTGCGGGGGATGGATGTTTATGTGGGTGGAGATGTGTGGATGATTTGAGGAAGTGGCAGGGTTGTGTGGGTAGGGGATTGTGTTGGGTAGATTGGGGATGCAAGGGCGGGGGGGAGAAGTGGGTGGTGTGGATTTGAGATATGTGTGCGGTGTGCTGGTGGGGGATGTGTGAATGGTGTGTGGGTGGGGGGTAGGTGTCATGTGGCAATTGACAGTGATGCAATATTGGTTGTTTTAAGTGAAAATGTTTATTTTATTAATGTTATGTTTATATATATATATATATAATATATATATATATATATAATATATATATATATATATATATATATATATATAATATATATATATATATAATATCTATATTGTTTATATAACTATTATGAGGATTGATATTTGTTATTTTAATTACCCCCACATTGATGTGTGTATTTCGTAACGTCAGTAGTATGTGCTGTGTAACTATTGATCATCATACATATCATTTTCACGATGGATTAAGGAAGAGAAAGGAATGAAGAGAAAATTAATAGACACAAACGTATAGTAAACACTACACATTATAGGATATATAGATACATATAACAAATGAACAACACATTACAGATATATAACACAGTTATATTGAGAATAGTTTTCCCTATCGACATGATTTAGCGAAAAGAAATGATGGTGTACCAGGTCGACTTGGAGTTGTGTGGATATATGTATTCACGTCAAGGACGATCAGTTGTCGACTACGAATCATGTGATCGTTGGGTATGCAACACTGGATGGTGTTTTTATTTAACTGACGGCACTCGGGGTTATAGAGACCGTTAGTAGTTTTAAGGTGTCAACATATATACGCGATAACAGATCTTAATATATGAACTGGCGGTGTTTGAGCCTTAGTTTAGTTACAAGTAGTCGGGCATGTTAACGCGATAACATCTCAAGGATCATTTATAGAATGTAGAGGTGGCTTTGTTCGGGACTTGTATTTTAGTCCGGTGTTCAATATCCCACGATCTAGAGTGGTTCACGTTGACAAATTAAATTCCAAGGACGGTGAATTCGTTGTCTATCACAACAGGAGGTAATTTACGTCGCAGACATCATTTGCTTGCATGTCAAGATAACATAGAAAATGGTCTAACGAACATTTTTATTGTAGAGGGGGCAAAGCTGTCATGTGGCAAATGACAGTGATGCAATATGCAATTGATGAGTTAGCGCATCAAAGAAGAAGATAAAGAGTGGCACAAATGTCGCACCAACATTGAACGCAATTTAGACGTCATGGTAGGACGTCACCTAACACCGTAACGGCTTAAGCTTGAGTTTGGGTTCCAGCGTAGGAAGTTATAGGATGTGTTTCACTACCAGTCACGGGATTCAAGCCGTTCCTAATTCATAAGTCACCAAAGGTTAAGCATGGTTCCAGTTACGGGCAGCCTGGCGACATTGGCCGTTGGAGCTCGATTATGGTGAGCTCCGGTTGAAGGTAGGCAAGTATATTTGATTAGCATTACCAAGATACTAGGCGGCTGGCTCTGTTCTCAACACTCTCACTGGTCTAGGGAGATGATGCCTGATTGAAGAGCGGGAGTGAATGGTGAACGAGAATGACTCAAGTCTGAATCAACCCCACACTCAGTGCCGTTATCTGATATCAGCTGTGGTAGAATACATCGCAGTTCACTCCACCAGCCTATTCGTTGAGTCGTTTTTTGGAGTTCAGATAGTTATGCTGTCCTATATCATCATGCCTCAATTTATGCTGTCCTGTACCATAATACCCTAGAGCCACAAAGATCTCGAGGTGAACGTTGCTGCATTATAGAGCCTGAACTCATAGCTTAGAGAGAGAACAACGTAACCTCTTGACAATATGTTTGTGGTGGTATGGGTGAGGATATGTGTGTGGGTGGGGGATAGTGTGTGTTGTGAGGGATGTGTGTGATGGGTGCGGGGAATGCGTGTATGGGTGGGGTATATGTGTGGGTGAGTAGGGGATGTGTGGTGGTTGGGGGAAGTATGTGTGGGTGGTGGGGTGTGTGGGTGCGAGATGTGTGCGTGGATGGGGAATGTGTGGGTGGGGGTGTGTGAGTGGCTTAGGATGTGTAGGTGGGTGAGGGATGTGTATGTGTCGGGGTGGGATGCGGGGAGGTGTGTCGTGTGTTGATTGGGGATATTGTGTGGGTGAGGTATGTATGTGTGGATGGGGGATTTTTGTGGTGTGTGGGTGGGGGTATGTGGGGTGGATGGGTAAGGGTATCTGTGTGGATGTGGGTGGGAATATTGTGTGGTATGTGGGTGGGGGATATGTGTGTGGTGTGTGGTGTGTAGGTGGGGATGTGTGGTGGTATGTGAGTGTGGGATGTGTTGGTGAGGGATATTTGTGTGTGTGCGGTGCGTGGGTTGGGAATATGGCATGGTAGGGGATTATGTGATGTGCGGGTGGGGGATTGTGTGGTGGGGGATTGGGTTATGGCATGTGGGGTGGCTGGAGGATGTATGTGTGGGTGGTGGGGTGTGTGTGAGTGGATTGGGGATGTATGGGTGGTTAGGGAGATGTGTGTGTGTGGGGGGGGGGGGGGTAGGGAGATGTCAGTTGGTGGGGATGTGTTTGTATGGTTTGGGGATGCGTGAGTGGATGTGCGATGTGTGGGTTGGTGGGGGTTTGTGTGCGTGAGTGGGGAATATGTGGTCGATGGAGATGTGCCTGGGGGATGGGTGGTTTGAGGTGCGGATGGGGAGACGTTGTGTGGGTTAGGATGTGTATGTGGGTGGGCGTGGGATGTGTGGGTTGGAGCGAGAATGTTTGTGGGTGGCGAGTGTGTTTTGGTTGGGGGAACAGGTGAGGGCAGTGTGTGTGGGTGGGGGATGTGCGGGAGGGGGATGGGTCGGTTGGTGGGGTATGTATGTGTCCCTTGGTGTGCGTGTGTGTGGGTAGGTTGGGGTGTGTGTGTGGGTGGGGTGATGTATGGGTAGGTGGGAGATGGGCCTCATAACATGGTAATTTGCCTTGTTTATGTGTACAACATTCATTTCACAATGTTTATATTTCTTCCTATGTAAATGTATAATGCTCTTGATGAACGAAAGACGAGTGATTGGAAGGGTCGAATGTAAGACGGGCCTGCGCGCCCAATTTGTGACCCTAATAAAGTTGATTTGATTTGATCACTTCAGTGTCTGCGCTGTTTTTGTCTGACTTGTCTCAACCTGTGACTTTCGTGTCAATTGTCTCGCAGGGCATCCTGTTTTTGTCTGACTTGTCTCAACCTGTGTCTTTCGTGTCAATTGTCTCGCAGGGCATCCTGTTTTTGTCTGACTTGTCTCAACCTGTGACTTTCGTGTCAATTGTCTCGCAGGGCATCCTGTTTTTGTCTGACTTGTCTCAACCTGTGACTTTCGTGTCAATTGTCTCACAAGGCATCCTGTTTTTGTCTGACTTGTCTCAACCTGTGACTTTCGTGTCAATTGTCTCGCAAGGCATCCTGTTTTTGTCTGACTTGTCTCAACCTGTGACTTTCGTGTCAGGTGTCTCGCAGGGCATCCAGTATTTCCTTTTCTAATGTCTCCGGTTGATTTATTCTCTCTAAATGCCCCTCGGTGTAGAGTCAACAGGTGTTTCTATTCTAGATGTCCCTCGGTGTAGAGACAACAGGTGTTTCTATTCTAGATGCCCCTCGGTGTAGAGACAACAGGTGTTTCTATTCTAGATGTCCCTCGGTGTAGAGTCAACAGGTGTTTCTATTCTAGATGCCCCTCGGTGTAGAGTCAACAGGTGTTTCTATTCTAGATGCACCTCGGTGTAGAGTCAACAGGTGTTTCTATTCTAGATTCACCTCGGTGTAGAGTCAACAGGTGTTTCTATTCTAGATGCACCTCGGTGTAGAGACAACAGGTGTTTCTATTCTAGATGCCCCTCGGTGTAGAGACAACAGGTGTTTCTATTCTAGATGCCCCTCGGTGTAGAGACAACAGGTGTTTCTATTCTAGATGCCCCTCGGTGTAGAGACAACAGGTGTTTCTATTCTAGATGCCCCTCGGTGTAGAGACAACAGGTGTTTCTATTCTAGATGCCCCTCGGTGTAGAGACAACAGGTGTTTCTATTCTAGATGCACCTCGGTGTAGAGACAACAGGTGTTTCTATTCTAGATGCCCCTCGGTGTAGAGACAACAGGTGTTTCTATTCTAGATGCCCCTCGGTGTAGAGACAACAGGTGTTTCTATTCTAGATGCACCTCGGTGTAGAGACAACAGGTGTTTCTATTCTAGATGCCCCTCGGTGTAGAGACAACAGGTGTTTCTATTCTAGATGCCCCTCGGTGTAGAGACAACAGGTGTTTCTATTCTAGATGCCCCTCGGTGTAGAGTCAATTGGTGTTTCTATTCTAGATGCCCCTCGGTGTGGAGACAACAGGTGTTTCCATCCCAGACGCCATACAAACATGCTGTTGATAAGGCGTCACATTAATTTGCCTACTCAACTACGTGGTTTTATCGATCGGTAGCCAGAGGGCTGTGGGCAGATGTAGCTAGGCAAAAGCTGAAACAGCTCTTGGGGGTCACTGGATCTCACTCCTACTGGCAGGTGGGGATTCATGCGGGGATATCCATCACTCAGCATGTGTCACCTCGTCGTACAGAACACAACAGACGAATATCCATCACTCAACATGTGCCATCACCTCGTATAGAACACATCAGGGGGATATCCATCATTAAACATAGACCATCACCTCGTGTAGAACACAGCATGCGGATATCCATCACTCAACATGTACCATCACCTCTTACAGAAAACACCATGGGGATATCAATCATCCAAGATGTGACATCACCTCATACAGAACACATCAGAGGTATATCCATCACTCAACATATGCCATCACCTCGTAAAGAAAACTTCAGGGGAATATCCATCAAGCAACATGTGCCATCACCTTGTAAAGAACACATCAGGGGGACATACATCACTCAACATGTGCCATAACAGAGCATAGAACACATCAGGGGAATATCCATCACTCAACATGTGCTATCACATCGTAAAGAACCCATCAGGAGGATATCCATCACTCAACATGTGCCATCACCTCGTATAGAACACATCAAGTGGATATCCATCATTCAACTTGTGCCATCACCTCGTATAGAACACATCAGGGGGATATCCACCGTTCAACATAGACCATCACCTCATACAGAACATATGAGGGGGATATCCTTGCCAAGAGCCGGGACTCACACATCATGCCCGACATCTTGGTTTTGGTCTAGGGTTTAGAAGATTTTAGAAATATCACAACAGGCTCGCTTACTCTCTGTACGAATTTTTCGTGCACACAACACAAGTCCACAACGCGTCCTCAGAGCACACGATCACTTTATTGCATCACAGTCCTTACCGTGGTCGCATCATACCCCGCCAGCATCTTGCCTTCCAGCGTTCTGGCATGACCACCTCACCTACTGTCTAGAAATAGTGCATACATGATACCACTAATCGTCGTTTATTCCTTGCTGTTGTTGCACACTACAGACTATATAATTAACTGCTAACTGTTAATAATAGTTTCTAGTTACTCACATTACACAGGTGACCAACGTGTCACGGTGTGTCTCTCTCTCCGCCATTCACAGTGTTCACAAAACGAGGTCAGCTCTCTCGCCACAGCCGGTCAACATGTACTGGGCCATCGGCGGTCGTTTCCTTCAACGTACTGCTTCTTCCCTCACAGCTGTCTTAACCAAGAACACTCTTTCACAGTTGTCTGCAACTTCAATAACTGCAACAATCGCCAACGCTTTCAAACGCAGAACGTTCTTCAAACTCGACCTTCTTGTCTCACGCCCCAGCTGGGTCTGTCCTGATCGCAACATTTTCGGGCTTTGACCTGGGCGCGTCACGTGACCACATAACTCCGCCCCTTTCGTGCTCCGGTGTCAGGTTGGGTTTTCAACTCGTGTATTAGTGACATCAGTTTAACTTGTTAAGTTTCTATTATCCCTCAAATGGCAATCCTTAACTCAACATAGATCATCACCTCGTATAGAACACATCAGGGGGATATTCTTCATTCACTATAGACCATCAGCTCGCTCAGTATACATCAGCAGATATCTATCATTCAAAAAGTGCCATCACCTCATAAAGAACACATTAGGGGGATATCCATCATTCAACATGTGCCATCACCTCGTAAAGAACACATCAGGGGGATATCCATCATTCAACATGTACCATTACCTCATACAGAACATATTAGGTGGATATCAATCATTCAACATGTGGCATCACCTCGTACAGAAAACATCAGGGTTATATCCATCATTAACCAGGTGCCATCACCTCGTACCAAAAACATAAGGGTGATATGCATCATTCATCATGTGCCATCACCTCATACAGAACACATTAGTGAGATATCCATCATTCAACATGTGCCATCGCCTCGCATAGAACACATCAGGGGGATATCCATCACTCAACATGTGCCATCACGTCGTACAGAACACATCAGAGGGGTATCTTTCATTCAACATAGACCATCACCTCGTATAGAACACATCATGGGGATATCCATCATTCAACATGTGCCATCACCTCGTACAGAACAAATCAGGGGGATATTCATCATTCAACATGTGCCATCACCTCGTATAGAACATATCAGGGGGATATCCATCATTCAACATGTGCCATCACCTCGTATAGAACACTTCAGGGGGATATCCATCATTCAACACAGACCACCACCTCGTATAGAACACATCAGTGGGATATCCTTTATTCAACATAGACCCTCACCTCGTATATAACACATCATGGGGATATCCATCATTCAACATAGACCATCACGTCGTATAGAACACATCAGGAGGATATCCATCATTTCAACATAGTACCATCACCTCGTACAGAACACATCAGGGTGATATCCGTCGTTAAATTAGACCTTCGCCTCATACAGAACACATCAGGGGGATATCCGTAACTCAATATAGATCATCACTTCGTATAGAACACATCAGGGGGATATCCATCATTCAACATAGACCATCAGCTCGCTCAAAATACATCAGCGGATATCCATCATTCCAAAAGTGCCACCACCTAAAACAGATCACATTAGGTTGATATCCATCATTCAACATTTGCCATCACCTCGTACATAACACATCAGGGGGATATACATCATTCAACATGTGCCTTCACAGTATACAGAACACATTAGGTGGATATCCATCATTCAACACGTGCCATCACCTCATACAGAACACATTAGTTGGATATCCATTATTCAACATGTGCCATCACCTCGTACCGAACACATGAGGGTGATATCCATAATTCATCAAGTGCCATCACCTCATACAGAACACATTAAGGGGATATCCATCATTCATCATGTGCCTTCACCACGTACAGAACACATCAGCGGGATATACATCATTCACCATCTGACATTACTTCATACAGAACACATTAGGGGGATATCCTTCATTCAACATGTGCCATCACCTCGTACCGAATAAATATGTGTGATATCCATTATTCAACATATGCCATCACATCATACAGAACATATTAGTGGGATATCCATTATGTAAATGTGCTACCACCTCATACAGAACATAGTAGTGGGATATCCATCACTCAACATGTGGCATCACCTCGCATAGAACACATCAGGGGGATATCTGCCTCGATGCGCCTACACCGGCAACAGTCGAGGTATCAACTCGTAAAAATGCAAAACAGCAACGAAGGACGAGGAACTGAACTTGCGTCCTTACCTTGAATAACAGTGACAATCAACGGCACAATTCAAGATATCAAAGCGCTACCATAAGTTTATTCCGTAGCAGACAATAGGACATAAAACTCTCGCAGACCTGTAGGTTGATCCCTATAGACGGGATCGGCACCTACTTTACCAATCCACCGATGAGCGCCCATTCTACCGCGCTCTGCTTGAAGCCATGGTCCACTGATTCTCAATTCCGATCTAGGTTTTAGTGCCCGGTTACTTCACTGCTGGATCATCATCATCGAATCCCTCTCCTGACTCACAGCTGCCTTTAGTATCCATTTGCCAATCGAACTTTCCTCCTGAACTCTATTTGCCGAAGCTCGGAATAAGTCGCATACGGCGCTTCACACACGGCTCTCTGGAAGACACGTCCTTTCCTTTCGAATCACACACAGAGAAAGCCCTTTGTTGTTCTGTGACGCTGCTTTCGTTTCCAATGGTATCTTCTTTTCCTATTTGTCCATTCTTGTGCAGAACTGGAAAACCCCCATTTATGACTTTGGTGGAGTGTGCCGTCATATGGCATAATGCCCCCTCCCAGATTAAAAAAAAAAAGTTTTCATTTTTTTTCTATGGATATATGTAGTACTTTGCAAACATATGCATTAACCCTTAACAACGAGATCTGGAAAGTTCCTAGTCTCCCCCTTTATCTACTCTCAAAAAAATAATAATGTCATATGACGGGCACGCCCACCTTCTAATACCCCATTAGACGTCGTGTGGCTGATCATGGGAGATCATACCAACTAATAAACATATTAGTCCCTACCTTGTCTTAATAGACAAGTGTGTCCTCCCTCTAGGTAATACCATGAGTTTTGGACGAGAGTAATAATGGGTTTCCCAGTACTCCATGTTGGTCGTTGTTGTTGTTTCTCCATATCTTCCATGTATATTTATAATATCTGTTGGTAGGGTAGACGTAACGATCCATGTCTTGCGAGACTTTATGGAACCATTTGATATGTTAGACTGTCCAATACTTGTGTGGATATTTTAAATCCATCAGCCGATTCCGTATATATTCATAGATCTTAATGGATCGATTGGCAAAATAGTTCGCTCTCCTAAAATTAGGTCAGCTGAAAACCTTGCTTATCCAACTATTCACTCAATCACAAAGTAATTATTTCAATGTTTTCTCAATCAACAATTGAATAATAATTATCAATATACATATTCTAATGTAATGACTTATCTACGTAACTCATTAATATCACAAAATTGACTAAGTAACTAATTAACTAAGTAATTCTAATTAACTCTTTAAAATTGTTCAAATGTTCCACGTCTTGGAATTAATTAATAAAATTACACAACACAATCTAAAAAATACTTGACCGCAGTTTTCCACTTAAAATAATCACGGTCGAAACATCCATTAAGTGTGCAGGACATATTATTGGACCATTGCATCCGTGTAGATTTCTCTGTCAATAAATGTAAATTAACCACATATGTATCTATTTGATTACACTATATACTCCTAGCAGTATTAATTTAAAGTCACCGATTGTATCAACATCGTTTATTAATTAGGTGCTATTTGATTGGGGGGAAAAGTTTCTTTTTTTTTTAAATTTCGAAATATTTAATAAAATAATAGATATAATGAATTCTAATTGAATAAGTTATAACATATATCAGTCTTACTATATACTATAATCGACTGTGAATGTCTGCAAGATTATTATCCTTTCCAGGAATGTGACAGATATCGAATTCATAATCTTGTAAGAGTAAAGACCATCTATGAATTCTAGAGATCTTAGGATGGCCAGATTTGAAAATCTGTAGAGGTTTGTTATCAGAAAGAACAAGAAATTTCCTACCAAGTAAATATCTGGAAAGTTTCTCAATACTTTCTATTAATGCTAATGCTTCAAGTTCCGTGATAGCATAATTCCTCTGTGTCTCTGATAACTTTTTACTGAAGTAAAGAATTGGATATAACTTTCCTTCATATAATTGAAGTAATACACCTGAAACAGCGTGTAAACTAGCATCCGTTTGTAATACGAAATCTTTTGAGACATCAGGCAATTTCAGAATAGGATAGGCACTGAGCAACATTTTTATCTGTTGTAATAGTTTATCATGGTCATCTGTCTAAACTATTTTTGTAGGCTGACCTTTCTTTAATAGTTCAGAAAATGTTGCTGTCATATCAGCAAAATTAGGAATGAACTTTTGATAATAATTAATCAGACCTAGTATACTCCTTAATTCTTTTTTTTTTTTATGTTGGCGGTTTGATATTAAGAATTTTAGTAACTACCTTTGGATCAGTTTTCCTGAATCCTTTAGAAATTCTATGACCAAGGAATTGTATCTCAGTAAAACCTATTTCAATTTTACTTGGTTTAGCTTTCAACCCGTGTTGTTGTATTCTCTGAAATACCTGTTTAAGGATTTTAACATGTGTGTCAATATCTGAAGTTTGCACACAGATATCATCCATATAAGTCGTTACATTGGAAATTCCATGTAGTAGTCTTCTCATCATACGCATAAATGTGCTTGGTGCATTTTGTAGCCCAAATGGAAGATATGCCCATTCATATAGACCTAATGGAGTACTGAAAGCTGTAATATGCATTGACTCTTCATCCATGGGAATTTGCCAATGTCAATTGGTGAGATCAATTTTCGAAAAGAGTTTCGAGTTTGCCATGCCCTCGATTAACTCATCAATGTTTTGGCATTGGTTCTGCGTCTAATAGTGTTAATGCATTTACTTTTCTATAATCCACGCATAAACGTAATGAACCATCTTTCTTTGTCACAATTACTACCGGAGAACAGTAGTTTGAGATAGATTTTCTTATAATTCCCGTTTTATCTAGTTCTGAAATCTCTGCAGTAACTTTCTCTAGATAATGTATTGGGATAGGATAAGGTTTCACTTTAACTGGACATTCGAGAGTAAAGTTTTCTTATGTTTGATAAGTGATGTTTGTCCCGGTCTGTCGGAGAATATTGTACTAAACTCTTTTATTGCTGCAATAAGTTTCTCTTTGTCTTGGGTCGATAGATCCTGACATATTTGTATAGATTGCCAACTACTCTCACTATTAACTATCGGTGTTGGAATCTGTTGTTTGATAGCGTCTTCTTGCTGTTCGTTAATAACCCGACAAACTGCTGCTATTATATGTGGGATTTTTTTCGTTACCTGTGATGTATTGTTATCACGTGGGATATATGGTTTTAACATATTTATGTGAAATATTTTATGTTTTCCATTTACATCTAACCTATAATCTACATCACTAATTTTCTTGATCACTTTAAATGGACCTTGCCATGACGTAACTAAACAGTCTCGAGGATTAGGTAATAATTACCAAACCTCATCTTCTTCTTTCAAGACTATTGTCTTGGCGTTCCTATTATCGTACTGTCTGTACTTTTCTCCAGCTTTTCCTAGTGCAGATTTTGCGATCTGGTAAGCTGTAATGATTTTGTCTCTCAACTGTGTAACCATTTCGTATGCTTCTCTTTTAGGATAATCATATGTCTTATTCGTAAGCATATCGTTATATAATAATAATGGACCACGCGGATTTGCTCCGTATACTAACTCAAATGGAGAAAATCCTGTACTAGATTGCGGTACCTCTCGGTACGCAAATAGTACAGCTGGTAGTAAAATATCCAATCTTTTGGTCTATCCGCTGCTACTTTTGCTAGAGTTCGCTTAAGGACTCCATTATAATTTTCGCTGACCAAATTTGTCATTGGGTGCCAAGGAGAACTAAATACTTGCGGAATACCAAGTATTTTCATCGCTTCTTGAGTAGCTGTTGATATGAATTGGCTACCTCTATCAGATAGTATGCAACTTGGGAATCCAATTCTACTAAAAATTGATAACAATGAATCTAATATGGATCTACTCGTGATGTGTTTGAGAGGAATATCCTCTGGCCAACGAGTACACAGATCAATCATGGTTAAAATAAACCTATTACCTCGATCAGTAGTAGTGTTCAATGGACCCACAATATCTATAGCAATTTTCTGAAATAGTCGTGATGCCAAATCAGTTTTCTGAACGTGTGCTTTCGGATGTTTGCCTTTTTGTGTGGTCATTTGACATAATGTACATGAGCGTAAATGTGTTGTAATGTCTTTGGTAAAACCAGGCCAATAAAATTGTGTTAGTAATCTGCTGGTGGTTTTGGCAATACCCATATGACCCGCAAATGGTGAATCATGTGCGAGTTTCAGTGCTTCTACACGATATTTTGTCGGGAGTACTGTTTGTATGTAATGTGTTTTACCCCTATTATACCGTCTTGATAAGATATTATTGTCTAAGAAAAATTTCCAATTTCCACGTTTACCTTGTTTAGACGGTTCTTGTACGTTTTTAAAACATGTTTGTAATGTTGGATCCTGTTTTTGTTCACTCGGTAAGTCCGTTGTCAGTCTGATCTTGTTTTGTATATTGTCAGTGTCTGTCTGAGAAGGTTGATCACTGTTCTTTCGATCTTGAGCTCTTGTAACTGCATTCGTTCGTGCGTGTTCAATCTCCCATTGCATTGCCTCTTCATGAGTGAACTGATTTGCATTGGGTATATTCCCAATTAGTAGACCAGCACAAGGGTTAGGTAGTACTGCTGCATTTATTGTGCCTTCAAAGTATGGCGATTGTATTGTAATTGTGGAAATTTTGTATCTTTCGATTGTTCCTCCAAAAGTTCTGCAGTCAACTGTCTCACCTGTATAGTCTTCTGATGTTATCAGTCTTTTATCAACTCCAACAATTGAAGCTCCTGAATCGCAGATACAGGTAGTAGGTTCATCATTCACCCATGCCTGGTGAACTTTTATTTTGCTGTTTTGAATATTAACGGCATTAGCTTCATGGGTTGTCTCGACAGATTCGTCAATAGGACTGTCTGTTAAAGTCTTGTCAGTCTTGTCATCATATTGTTGTATGATAGCTGCATGTGTCTCTTCTAAGTCATCTGAGTCACTACTCGAAATTACATATGCGGTACTCGCTTCTTTACAAGAATTCTTCATTGGACAAGACCTGCTAGTGTGCCCGTACGCCCGACACGAGAAACATTTGATGCTTCTCTTGAATGAGTCATACTTACTTCTTTTCTTCGCTGTGATGTCACGAAGATAATCCGTATACCCAGGATGTCGATCATACATTTCCAAATGTCCATGTGACAATTTGCAATATTGACATCTGGATAGGTGTCCTTTTCTTCGTCTGTCTCCGTCTCTGTTAGAATACTGGTATGGACGGTTTCTACTTTTATTACCACTAAATTTTCTAAAATTGCCATTGCTTTTTTGAAATCTAGCACTTGCTCTTATTGCCAGTTCTGGCTGTGCACAATTTGCGAATATGTGTCGATGTGCATTGAAATATGATTCTCCCCTCGTTTCCATTTCCTTAAGATCTTTGCATTTATTTTCTACTAGAAATATAGACATGGCATCTGTTACTGCAGATAGTAGTCAATCTCTAATTATTAAGTCTCGAATTTTATTGTAGTCAGACCCAATATCAGCGGCTTTAGTCCATTTATCAGAAGATGAGGTTAATTCAGAAACAAAGTCAAGGATAGTTTGGTTAGATTTAGAAGTGAGTGTTTTAAACTTAGTACGTAAGCCCGATTCATCTAAACTAAAGTGCGCCAAAACACGATCTCTCATGTATTTATAGTTAGTACGTAAGTCGTCAGGTATTAACTCGATTACCTTTAAAGGCTCCAATGCCAGGTGCCGTTGTAACTGAATCGGTACGTCTTGTTCCGGTACCTTGTAGTACTTTACGACCACCTCAAAATTAGTAATCCAAGAACTGACAGAATCACCCTGGTGAAAGTTGCGAAAAAGCCCTTGGTATTTCTTCACTGGATCATTATGTTTTGCACGACTTCTCTCTCGTTCAATCTCAGCTTCATGTTCCATCTCTAACGTCTTGACTTTCAAATTACCCTCAACCTCTTTGTCCTTCCAGAGTGTCTCTGTTGCTAGCTTTTCCTTATCAAAAGCCAGTTGTTTCTCTCTGATGTCTGCCTCTGCGGCTATTTGCTTTTCTTTCAATTGCATTTCCATAATCAGCTTTTCTTTTTCTAGAGCCATTTCCTTTTCTTTAGCTGCCATCTTTTCACGTTTCAGAGCTATTTCATTTTGTTTGATAGCCATCTCTCGTTCCTTTAGTTCCTTTTCTATAGCTAATTTCTCTTGTCTTTCCTCTCGTTCACGAGCGGCTTGAAGTTGCTTTGCCTCCTTTTCCGCTGCTAGTTTTTCCAATCGTTCCTCCTTCTCACGTGCGGCTTGAAGTCGTTTATCTTCTTTTTGCTGTAATTGGTAGTCTCTGAACTCTTGTTTTGCCCACGTTCTAAGTTCTGCTCCATTCAAACCCGTCCTCTAACCCATCTCTATGTAATCCTGAAGTGTAGACATCTTGACCTACCTGTATACTAATCTAGCTGTAATAAAATATCGGAGTGGAAAAAGAAGACAAGAATATCGACAAAATTGTAATAATGTTGTTCTAGGAGTAGAGTCGATAGTATATCTCGTGGTATCAACGTCGACCAAAATATCAACTTAATTACTACGAACAATGTAAAGTTGACTACCACCCAAGAATATATCACTCAAAATATAGGACAATTATACGAAACGTGACATATGTAAACCACAAAAATAATTATGGAAAAACATGTTCGATATAAAGAATATACATATATAAGTACAGCGAAACAACACTAATACTGACAAAAGACGATTGACGTAAGACGAAAGTACATATTTTCATTCATAAAAGACAAAATTATTACTCCTGAAATTTAAGTGACAACACGATAACCACTTTATATACTACTCACAATTACGATACCAACCATGTGTGTTATCACACGCAAGATCAATACGAATGACTTTGTATTGACCTGACGTTAGTTAACACAAACGATTTCTAAAGTAATCAAGCGTGCTTAACCACTTCAGAAATACCCATTCCAACCACCCACACTGTTAGTTTATAATTGCTTTTGTTAATATTTATAATCAGCACCTTATTAATATACAACAGATGTTGGACAATCGACCACAATAATCAATACTGGCCTTAACGAGTTTCCAAATCCATCCAGTGTCCCATGAATGTATACTGTTGATTGGACTGGTTATAATGTTCTGTGTTGACGTAACTAGTATTTGCTGTCTAATAGTTTGACGTATGAGTAGAACAATTGAAATGTGTCTCCGTGTTAGTTGCTCCTGTTTGCGTGTGACGATAGTGTAATAAACTTACACTAATAGCCTGAACCAACGCGGTTCGTGGCCGGCTTCAGAGAAACATAGTCGGCTGTGGTATCAACGATGAACCTTGAAACAACGCTGACCAACAGCGTGACTCCTATGTATGGCGTCGAAATGCGTAATGATCCAGCTCCCTGGTTTGAGTTACTTCATTGAAAATGGCCATCATTACTTTCTGTGCAAACGTTGGTGATAAAGTTGAAAAGGCGTAAATGTCTTTGTGAATTAGTGCCCTGACTAGATTATGTTGAGGGCGGTGTGGCATAACGCAGCCAACATTATTCATCTTATCAACAAATGCCGCAAAAAGAGGAAACAACATTAAAAGAAATTGACTTCACAAACGCAATTGGAGATTGGGTCGTAAAACTTAACATCGAAACTGGAACTGAACAAGTGACAAATGACGTGGATTCTTGGAAGGATTTCATCAGACCAAGCTCGGAAAATCATTGGATGAAAAAACCACCTGACCCGCCTTCGCGCCAGTGCATAATTAACATATATCCCCATTTCATCAGAAATGTTAATCAGCCGCACTTTTGTCTGAATTCGCTCCATGGACGGAGGTGAGAAGAGTGTGTGATCAAAAATTCAATGGACAAGGCAAAAGTCTGGATCCGAGGTACGTTTGTTAGCCCTTGATTAGACTAAGAACCCGATGTATCAAGTGTCAAGTAACGTAAACCCATGTTGTGATGTCAATTGAAATGTATGATTATTAATTAAAACCTCAGAAATGTAAAAATGCTCGACTGTAGATTCTAATGACGCAAAGCCATTCCCGGCCAGAATATTCTCTTCGATGAAACTGCCATCTCTGATATTCTTAAGGATAATTATTAACTTTAAGAAGTGCATTACACTATTACATTCTATTCTAAACAACTGTGAGAAGTGATGATTCGAAAGCAATCTTGTGCATTTCACCAGAAACATTGTAAAGGATGCTATCACTGTCTACAGCTGAAATGACAGTTCGTGTACTAGAACAAGTGCCTTGTTCTAAAACAGACTTATCTATGCCTATTTACAATCTAGAAAGCTGAAAGTGAAATCAATCTTTCCTTTCTCCTTTGTCTATAGAAATAATAGGGTTTGGCGAAATAAATATTTATATTTATGTCAAATTTAATTAGATAAGAGCACTTAGGAACTGCAATACATGAGAAAGTTGTGCTTCGCGGAACACCACCACGCGAAGTGAACGTAACTCATTACTCAACATAACTTAAAACACAACACCACTCATCACCACACAACACAACACTCAACATCACAACAACAACAGGTAATGGAAGAGAGTTATTAGACATAAGAAGAAGAAGTAGTTAATTGGGAAAACACAGAGAATTATTTATACACATTGTGAACACCATTGAGTAGAAGAAATGTTATAAATGTATGTCATTTATTTACATGCATCTTGACACCTTCTCACTCTTGTCATTGTCTCACTGTACACGTTCACTGACCCCAGGTCAAATGAAGATTTACATACAGCAGGAACAAGTTGATCCAAGGCGTACACAGTGTGATAAACTCTGACCACCCCAAATTAACCCAACACTAGCTTAGAGAGAAAAGAGGGGGAGGGGAACTAGTTCCTACTTCAGGAATTTAGGTTCTTTTACCTACTTTTAAAAGATTGTATTGGTAGGATTGTATATATTTATGTGAATACTCATCAGTGATCTTGGTGGCTACATACCAACAACCACCCAACACATCAGCAAACTAACCACCTAAATCAGACCTGAGAGAGGGAAGCCGAGAGAGGATGAACCACAAGTGAGATGGAGGATGACTTCGCTATGAGCAGAGCATGGGGAGGCCTTCAGTGGAGCTATACGGGCAGACCTGACGTGGATCCATCAGTCAATGGACCCTGGCTTACCTAATCCTCCAGTCACCAGGTTACATTTTACTTGGTATACCCCACACCAAATCTCAGGAAAAACTAAATGTTGATGCAACATCATCATACTTAATATGTACAACATCAAAATGTTTACTATGTTTTCACACTTGTTGACATCTCATATATTGATGCTTGTTATTGATTGTCTGGGACAATGGTCCAATGTGCAACTGTGCTATTACTTTGTGTAAATCACAATAGAGATGTATGTACTGACCAGAAGGCTCAGGCCAGTCAATAAATGATTAACATGAATTGACCTTCTGTTAATTTGTCAAGTTCAAACCTATCTGTCAACAACATCTTTGTGCATCATGTTGTCAAAATCTAATGTGATTGATTATGTGTTTGATTGTTAAAAGATAAATTAACTCATAATGACTTACTAAAGGGGGAAATAAAAGACTCTATACCTATAAACTGCTCAACATCCATGTTTTCTTCATCTAAATCAGGCTGAGAAAATTCTCCTGACTTTCCTCAGATTTGATAAACTAAAAGGGGGCTCCAGAGCTAAAGAATCATTGGAGAAGGGGCAGATTCCCAATTAGTAAATTACCATTCTTACCAGGGCCATAATCTATATCTCCTAGACATAATTTAAAAGAACGAGACCTGCAGATAACTCAAGGTTCATATTCTGGGGTTATTGAAGATAGAAGAGGATGGGGCTCTACATCTTTTGTTAGAGATGGGGCATGCACTACAGTGATCTCCCACTCCCTTCAAAAATATATGACATATTGCGGTCTACGTCCTGGATGGTTCCCATATATTAACCTTTAAACAATCACCTAAAAATACATGAACACGGTTATCTTTAGATTTTGAACATTGTCATTTTCTAGAATGTTTAACAGATACCATGTGGGGTATTGATAGACAGCCACATGATATGAATGACATTTATAGATAAATAAGATAGGTGACTAATCTTTACTCCTGGAGAAGGAGTCATGTTCATATATTGCTTCTACTTCAGAAAGAGGTGCTCCAGGTGAAATATATAGTGTGTATCTACTCTACCAACACTACTTCTCTTCCAGAGAAGGTGTTCTATTCCTGTGAAGTCTGAACTTAACAGCATTTCATCAACCACCGGAAAATCTTATCCGTTGGGAAACCTCTGTCTAATTTCAGATTCTTTTCTTTACTAGGAATTAATTGTGGTTACTTCAGTGCCTGCTGCCTTTGGCTTTTCCAGCATTGACAGACAGACATAACATAGGGTGTTTTTAATATTGCACATGCTCTGTTGTATCTTTGCAGATCAGGGACTGACAAGCGTACGCGGATCAGACTAGCTGCAATTATATTGTTAATCAGAGCACAGCAATAAAATATAGACATGGCGGAAACTGCAAAGTTTAGAGCCCAAATAACAGAAACAGGTAGGGAATGCGGGTTAGATGGCCTTGAGCTAGCTAACTATGTTTCGGATGCATTTGACAAAAGGGAAAGACTGCAAGCTGAATTGGCTCTCAAAGAAAAACAGCTTCAGGCTGAATTGGCTGAGAAAGAAAAACAGCTTCAGGCTGAATTGGCTGAGAGGGAAAAACAGTTTCAAGCAGAATTGGAGGAGAAAGAGAAACGATTTCAAGCAGAATTGGAGGAGAAAGAGAAACGACTACAGGCTGAAATGGAAGATAAGGAGAGAGAGCGTCAACACCAACTGGAGTTGAGGAGAATGGAGATTGAAGTGGAGATCCGGAGAATAGAGAAAGGGAGTGGTCCTACACCCTCAACCTCATCAGGATCGCCAGTGACAGAACCACCTCACGTCTCTCAACTTAATTCAGGAGCTATGTCATTTCCTCTGGACCCCTTTAATGAACAGACTGACCACATCGAAGGATTTTTATCACGCTTCGAGGCCATGGCTGTCAGCTGTGGGCTTGAAGAGAGTAGATGGGCGACGAAGTTAGCGCAAGCCTTAAGATCCACGGCGTATGAAGTGTTCTCAAGACTCACTAGAGAGGAACAACAGAACTACACAACACTCAAGACGGCACTCTTAAGCCGATTCGAAGTGGACGCCGAATCTTATAAACTCAGGTTCAAAGCCGCAAGGAAGGAACCGGGTGAGAGCTACGCACAGCTGGTAGAAAGACTGAAGTCATACATACAAAGATGGACTTGCTTGGGAGGATTTGAGGAAAATTATGAAGGACTCCGTGAAATGATTATCATTGATCAGATCAAGGGGAAAATGCAGAACGAAATGAAGGCATTCCTAACCCAAAACGGGGCTGACCGCCTGGAAACTATAATCATCCTGGCAGAGAGATTTGAGAAATCTCAAAAGGAGATGGGAGGAAAGGGACGTTCGAACAACACCCCCTCTCAAAACAAAACTCCACAGCCAAAAGAGGGTGAAAACACTGTAGCCACCGGGAAAAAGGGGAAATCCCCGAAAAACACTCAACACTCAGTCCAAACAGCGCCGAAGGAGGACAAACCATTCTGTACCCATTGCAAAATTAAAGGTCACACATTTCAGAGTTGCAGAAAGAAGCCACCTCCACACACAGCGGCATGTTTGACCAACCGAAAAGAGAGAAAAGTGAGCACTGGTGAAACGTCCAAACAGACACCTCATCAAGACACATCATCTCGTATTCCGGTTGTAGAATCCATCTTGCTAAATGGATTCCAAACGACCTGTTTATATGATACTGGATTATCATATGACTGTGTTGTTTCATCATCCTTGGTTCACCCTGAACAGGTGACAGAGGAAATAGTGGAATTGCAGGGACCACTGAAGAGTTCAACAAATATGTCTCTTCCAGTGGCAAAAGTGAACATAGCCTCGCGGTATGTCACCGGGACGATCAAGGCAGCAATCTTGGACGATCCGATATATCCTGTAATCCTCGGCCGTAGATTTATCGTTCTAGGAGAACCTGTTCAACCTGTGGCGATGGCGACCATGACCACTCGATCACAGGCAACAAAAACTCCAGAATTAACTACGCCAATCCCTCGAACGGAGGAACTGAAGAGGGCACAAGAAGCCGACAGCACCTTGGAACCCTGTTTCAGAAAACTGCCAAAATCACATTTACCTCTACGTAAAGGTGATCTGTTCATGAAGTCAGCACTTCTTTACAGAAAAGCAGGACGAGCTGGACAAGAGTTTAATCAACTTGTTGTACCGACTCAATACAGGACTCAGATCTTAGAGATGGGTCACAGTCTACCATTCAGTGGGCACATGGGTATCAACGCTACTACACAGCGGATTACCACTCACTACTTTTGGCCAGGGATGAACTCAGACATACAACGGTTTGTAAAATCATGCCCACAGTGTCAGAAAGTATCACCAAAACACCGGACACCACCGGCAATGTTGGGTGAATCGCCAATCACTGGAATTCCATTTGAGAAAGTGGCAGTAGACATAATCGGACCTCTCTCAGCAACGAAGAGGCGAAACCGATTCATATTAACGCTTGTGGACACAACAACCATGTGGGCCGAAGCAGTTCCTATGCCCAGCTGTGACTCCAAACACGTCGCTGATGCATTATTAGGAATATTCACACGTCTAGGATTCCCACAAAGGATCTTGACGGACAACGGTTCACAGTTTCGTGGTAAACTCATGGAAGAGACCTTCAGACTTTTTCATGCACGCCATATCTTCAGTTCACCATATCACCCTCAGTCAAATGGACTTGTGGAAAGGTGGAACGGGACATTGATTAGTATCCTGCGCAAAATTGCCCAGGAGAAGACAGAGGATTGGGACTTGTATTTACCCGCAGCTTTATTCGCTTACAGGGAAGTACCCCATCACTCAACAGGTTTTGCTCCAGCCACACTGTTGTTTGGACGACCGATCAAGGGACCACTGGAGGCGTTACTCCGGACGTGGACTGATAATACTACAGATGATACAGTCGTGACTGCATCAACATATGTTGCCGAGTTGAAAAATCGTTTACAACACAGTTGGAAACAAGCGAATGTCAATCTACGTCAAGCCAGACGAAGAATTGCTCGTAACTTCAATCGCAAGGCAAAGGATAGAGAGTTAGAGGTAGGAGAGAAGGTGATGTTGCTGCTTCCAACCAGTCAGAATAAGCTGCAAATCGGATGGAGAGGACCTTATGTAGTGACGGAGAAGATCTCACGTACCAACTACAGAATTTCAGTCAAAGGCAAGATGAAAGTATTTCACATAAACCTCTTGAAGAAATATCATGAAAGACCCTCAACCACCGAACCTGCACATCTGATGGCCATGAGTGTGGCTACTGAAGTCGAAGAAGGATCAACAATGGGAGTCGAGTGCCAACTGCAAGCCAAAGAGACCTTTAAGGATGTGGAAATCAATCCCAACTTAACAAAGGATCAGCAAAAGCAGATTAGGGAACTTATGGCAAAATATGCAGAAGTACTTACTGATAAGCCAGGAAGAACTGATTTGGAGGAATTTGACATGAAGTTAAATGACACAGTGCCTGTGCGAGTCAAGACTTACCCAGTTCCTTATGCAAAGCAAAAGACTTTAGAGGAAGAAATACAACAGCTGCTCACCGCAGGAATAATCTCACCATCTGAATCACCTTACAGTGCTAGCGTCGTCTTATTGAGAAAGCCAAGCGGAGAACATAGATTGTGCATCGATTATCGACAGCTCAATGCTATAACTGAATTCCAAGCAGAACCTCTGCCGGATCAGAATAAACTCTTCACAGCACTCACCGAGCTAAGTACTTTACTAGGATTGATCTCAGTAAGGGATATTACCAGATTCCTGTAAAACCGGAAGTTAGACCATGGTTAGCTTTCAGCACGCCTGGAGGACACTATGAGTTCAACGTTCTTCCATTCGGATTAAGTAATGCTCCCAGCGTCTTTACACGTATGATGAGAAAATTACTTGACCCACTACAGCATCCAGACATCAGTCACTTCATGGATGACATCCTGATTGCAACTGAAACATTTGAAGAGCATGTAGAAACCCTGCATCTTTTGTTCAGGCGCCTCAGAGAAACTGGATTGACGGCTAGACCAAAGAAGTGTCAGATAGGATTCCAAGAATTGGACTTTCTAGGTCATAAGATATCTCATGGACTGATAACTCCACAAGAGGGAAATGTGGACAAACTCCAGAGAGCACCTCGTCCAAAAACAAAGAAGGATGTAAGATCATTTGTATCCTTATGTGGATTCTATCAAAAATACATCAAGGACTTCAATACTCTGTCAGTACCTTTAACGGAAGGTTACCAAAAAGGGGAAACCAGAGAAAGTCACTTGGTCAGCTGACTGTGAGAGAGCTTTCACAGCACTAAAGCAGGCATTAACTGCTCATCCAGTCTTACATCTACCAGACCTCGACCAACCATTCGTGATGCGCACCGATGCCAGTAACATAGGAATTGGGGCAACGCTGTTGCAGAGAAAGGGAGATGTAACATCAGAGCTATTCCCTGTAGCCTATGCTAGCAGGAAATTGAATGCAGCAGAGAGAAATTACAGTACTATCGAGAGAGAATGTCTTGCGCTCGTATGGAGTGTACAGAAATTTCAAGCATACCTATATGGCAAACATTTCACAGTGCAATGTGACCATCAACCACTCATGTTTCTCGCAGCATCTAAGACTCTGAATGCCCGACTTATGAGATGGTCGCGGCTTCTTCAACCTTACTCGTTCCAGGTTGAATATGTTCCTGGGAAAATGAATGTGGGAGCGGACTTCCTGAGTCGACACCCAGTGCCTGATGAACCAGGTCAATCAGATGCAGAAGAGAATACAGGGGAGGACAAATGGGAACAGCTTGATAACTGAAAATGTTGGAAACATAGTTCCATAACATAGAACAATCTGGAGTGGGGCCATGTGGCATAACGCAGCCAACATTATTCATCTTATCAACAAATGCCGCAAAAAGAGGAAACAACATTAAAAGAAATTGACTTCACAAACGCAATTGGAGATTGGGACGTAAAACTTAACATCGAAACTGGAACTGACACAAGTGACAAATGACGTGGATTCTTGGAAGGATTTCATCAGACCAAGCTCGGAAAATCATTGGATGAAAAAACCACCTGACCCGCCTTCGCGCCAGTGCATAATTAACATATATCCCCATTTCATCAGAAATGTTAATCAGCCGCACTTTTGTCTGAATTCGCTCCATGGACGGAGGTGAGAAGAGTGTGTGATCAAAAATTCAATGGACAAGGCAAAAGTCTGGATCCGAGGTACGTTTGTTAGCCCTTGATTAGACTAAGAACCCGATGTATCAAGTGTCAAGTAACGTAAACCCATGTTGTGATGTCAATTGAAATGTATGATTATTAATTAAAACCTCAGAAATGTAAAAATGCTCGACTGTAGATTCTAATGACGCAAAGCCATTCCCGGCCAGAATATTCTCTTCGATGAAACTGCCACCTCTGATATTCTTAAGATAATTATTAACTTTAAGAAGTGCATTACACTATTACATTCTATTCTAAACAACTGTGAGAAGTGATGATTCGAAAGCAATCTTGTGCATTTCACCAGAAACATTGTAAAGGATGCTATCACTGTCTACAGCTGAAATGACAGTTCGTGTACTAGAACAAGTGCCTTGTTCTAAAACAGACTTATCTATGCCTATTTACAATCTAGAAAGCTGAAAGTGAAATCAATCTTTCCTTTCTCCTTTGTCTATAGAAATAATAGGGTTTGGCGAAATAAATATTTATATTTATGTCAAATTTAATTAGATAAGAGCACTTAGGAACTGCAATACATGAGAAAGTTGTGCTTCGCGGAACACCACCACGCGAAGTGAACGTAACTCATTACTCAACATAACTTAAAACACAACACCACTCATCACCACACAACACAACACTCAACATCACAACAACAACAGGTAATGGAAGAGAGTTATTAGACACAAGAAGAAGAAGTAGTTAATTGGGAAAACACAGAGAATTATTTATACACATTGTGAACACCATTGAGTAGAAGAAATGTTATAAATGTATGTCATTTATTTACATGCATCTTGACACCTTCTCACTCTTGTCATTGTCTCACTGTACACGTTCACTGACCCCAGGTCAAATGAAGATTTACATACAGCAGGAACAAGTTGATCCAAGGCGTACACAGTGTGATAAACTCTGACCACCCCAAATTAACCCAACACTAGCTTAGAGAGAAAAAGAGGGGGAGGGGAACTAGTTCCTACTTCAGGAATTTAGGTTCTTTTACCTACTTTTAAAAGATTGTATTGGTAGGATTGTATATATTTATGTGAATACTCATCAGTGATCTTGGTGGCTACATACCAACAACCACCCAACACATCAGCAAACTAACCACCTAAATCAGACCTGAGAGAGGGAAGCCGAGAGAGGATGAACCACAAGTGAGAGGGAGGATGACTTCGCTATGAGCAGAGCATGGGGAGGCCTTCAGTGGAGCTATACGGGCAGACCTGACGTGGATCCATCAGTCAATGGACCCTGGCTTACCTAATCCTCCAGTCACCAGGTTACATTTTACTTGGTATACCCCACACCAAATCTCAGGAAACTAAATGTTGATGCAACATCATCATACTTAAAATGTACAACATCACAATGTTTACTATGTTTTAACACTTGTTGATATCTCATATATTGATGCTTGTTATTGATTGTCTGGGACAATGGTCCAATGTGCAACTGTTCTATTACTTTGTGTAAATCACAATAGAGATGTATGTACTGACCAGAAGGCTCAGGCCAGTCAATAAATGATTAACATGAATTGACCTTCTGTTAATTTGTCAAGTTCAAACCTATCTGTCAACAACATCTTTGTGCATCATGTTGTCAAAATCTAATGTGATTGATTATGTGTTTGATTGTTAAAAGATAAATTAACTCATAATGACTTACTAAAGGGGGAAATAAAAGACTCTATACCTATAAACTGCTCAACATCCATGTTTTCTTCATCTAAATCAGGCTGAGAAAATTCTCCTGACTTTCCTCAGATTTGATAAACTAAAAGGGGGCTCCAGAGCTAAAGAATCATTGGAGAAGGGGCAGATTCCCAATTAGTAAATTACCATTCTTACCAGGGCCATAATCTATATCTCCTAGACATAATTTAAAAGAACGAGACCTGCAGATAACTCAAGGTTCATATTCTGGGGTTATTGAAGATAGAAGAGGATGGGGCTCTACATCTTTTGTTAGAGATGGGGCATGCACTACAGTGATCTCCCACTCCCTTCAAAAATATATGACAGGCGGCAACAGTGTGGAAGGGACATCCCAACATGTGCAGTCCATCTCCAGATTTCTTTTAACATATATGTCCAATGTGTACATAATATATCTTATGTCCCTATAGTAATGATGTAGAGTTGGTGGTAGACATGAATCTATGGTATGCACCACGTATTTAAATAAATATCTTGTGACTGGGTTCTTTATGTCTTCCTGGCCAATGCAAATGACGCAGTAAATGGCGCCAGTGGCTAGTTAATAATATTCCTTGTTGGAAGACGATGTACCCAAGGCTGACATATAATAAGTCCGGCGTGTCTATAAACTTGACCGCAATTAAGTCAATATTATGTCAATTAAATGTCCGTGCTGATGTGTACGATCAGGTAATGTTAGTGAAATGTAATGTCCGTCTCCTATGCCAGTGAGGTGTAAGTCTAGTATAATGAACTGGCACCGTGAGACAAACGAAATGCTGCTTAGGCAACTGTAAATAGTCAGCAACAATGTGTCCGTGACGACTGAAATGTCGTTAATAAATCCTTGCTCACTTGGTATGGCGGCGCAATGTGTATAACGTACAGTTCCTGAGTCTAGTATCCGATAACGGCATCATAATACATGGTTGACATAGTGAAGGTTGAGTGCGGGAATATTGTGGAGGGCAGTGTCAGTGAGGAAAAATGTCCTGAAAGGGTTATGTGGAGGGACACCAAGGTTTGGAAGTAGTGTCGTTAATTACGAAGTAGTATGTTCGTTTTCCACAGATTACAATAGTGCACCTCCGAAATTTACCGGTGACCCATGCTCCTCAAAGTTGTCATGTTCGGTATACCATATATATCATATATATCTCTGACTGCAGTGTAACTTGCTGCTCTTGTATACTGCTCTGCTCTGTCCCCAAATTCTGATAGGACAATTCGTATATACTGTCTTCTGTTTCGGAGTTCCTCGATAATGTGGGGTATGCAACAATTCAACCCACAAATCGCTATTAATGTCTATTCTGTATACTTCAGCAATGGAGTTGCGAGAATAAACAATTAATAACTCCTGAGCAGTTTCAAACGATCAGCTGCATTCATTTCTTGTAAGTACTGCACGTTAATGTGAAATGTCAATCTGTTAATAGCTTAATGTGACAGCGCAGTGTTTATTACTAGCTCACTGCCTACTATGATTGCCATAAGTATCTTCCATGTCGACTATATAGTCAAATTATTCATATGGCCTGTATCTGCTTGTCTATCTTCTTTTCAAAGGTAACATTAAAGCTATAAGTGTCACACATTCGTTCTAAATATAATGTTTTTATAATATTTATACTGTCTTAAAATGTCAGTTGTAAATAATTATTTCCTCACGCTATGGTGTTTCAAATAGTGCTGTTTCGTGCGTGTGGTGCACCTATCATATTTTTCTTTTACGTAGTGGTGTTATTATGTCTATGCATTGTATTCGTACTGTTCTTCTAACTATAAGTTTCCACTTACTGTGACCATTATGTAGCAAGTATGATGTTGAAATTCATATTAGCTGTTCTGCTACACTCCATATTTTGTGACGTCGAATTCTGTGTGTGACTCGTGTAGTACGGTGCAACTCAAGATGTTGGCGTGCAAATTTTTTCTACGCTCAGCTGACTGAATCTGGCGGGAATTTCGTGTTGACAATTTTGATGCAGTGAGTCCAGTGACGACCCCCATGTGCCTCGATGCGCCTACACCGGCAACAGTCGAGGTATCAACTCGTAAAAATGCAAAACAGCAACGAAGGACGAGGAATTAAACTTGCGTCCTTACCTTGAATAACAGTGACAATCAACGGCACAATTCAAGATATCAAAGCGCTACCGAGAAGTTTATTCCGTAGCAGACATCAGGACATAAAACTCTCGCAGACCTGTAGGTTGATCCCTATAGACGGGATCGGCACCTACTTTACCAATCCACCGATGAGCGCCCAGTCAACCGCGCTCTGCTTGAAGCCATGATCCACTGATTCTCAATTCCGATCTAGGTTTTAGCGCCCGGTTACTTCACTGCTGGATCATCATCATCGAATCCCTCTCCTGACTCACAGCTGCCTTAAGTATCCATTTGCCAATCGATCCTTCCTCCTGAACTCTATTCGCCGAAGCTCGGAATAAGTCGCATACGGCGCTTCACACACGGCTCTCTGGAAGACACGTCCTTTCCTTTCGAATCACACACAGAGAAAGCCCTTTGTTGTTCTGTGACGCTGCTTTCGTTTCCAATGGTATCTTCCTTTCCTATTTGTCCATTCTTGTGCAGAACTGGAATAACCCCATTTATGACTTTGGTGGAGTGTGCCGTCATATAGCAATACCAATCAGACACCATGTGCCATCACCTCGTACAGAAAACATCAGGGGGATATCCATCACTCAATATGTGCCATCACATCGTAAAGAATCCATCAGCGGGATATCCATCACTAAACATGTGCCATCACATCGTACAGAACACATCAGGGGGATATCCATCACTCAACATGTACCATCACCTCTTACAGACCACACCATGGGGATATCAATCATCCAAAATGTGACATCACCTCATACAGAACACATAAGAGTGATATCCATCACTCAACATATGCCATCACCTCGTAAAGAAAACTTCAGGGACATATACATCAAGAAACATGTGTCATCGCCTAAATAAGACATCAGGGGGGATATCCATCACTCAACATGTGCCATACACTAGTATAGAACACATCAGGGGGATATCTATCATTCAAAATAGACCGTCACTTCGTATAGAACACATCAGCTGGATATCCATCATTCAACATAGTCCATCACCTCATGCAGAACACATCAGTGGGATATCCATCGTTCAACATAGACCATCACCTCATACAGAACACATCTGGGGGATATCCTTAACTCAACATAAATCATCACCTCGTATAAAACACATCAGGGGGATATCCACAATTTAACATAGACCATCAGCTCGCTTAGAATAAATAAGCGGATATCCATCATTCAAATCATGCCATCACCTCATACAGAACACATTAGGGAGATATCCATCATTCAACATGTGCCATCACCACGTACAGAACGCATCATGGGGATATCCATCATTCAACATGTGCCATCACCTCGTACCGAACACATAAGAGTGATATCCATCATTCAACATGTGGCATCACCTCATACAGAACACATTAGTGGGATATTCATTACTAAACGTGTGCCATCACCTCATACAGAACACATTAGGTGGATATCCATCATTTAGCATGTGCCATCACCTCGTACAGAACACATCAGGGGGATATCCATCAATCATCATGTGCCATCACCTCATACAGAACACATTGGGTTTATATCCATAATTCAACATGTGCCATGGCCTCGTACACAACACATCCAGGTTATATCCATTACTCAACATGTGCCATTACCTCAATGCAGAACACAATAGGTGGATATCCACCATTCAACATGTTCCATCACCTCATACCGAACAAATAAGGGTGATATCCATCATTCAACATGTGCCATCACCTCATAAAGAATACATTAGGGGGATATCCATCATTTAACATGTGCCTTCACTACGTGCAGAACACATCAGATGGATATCCATCATTCAACATCTGACATTACTTCATACAGAACACATTAGGGGGATATCCTTAATTCAACATGTGCCATCACCTCTTACAGAACACATCAGGGGGATATCCATCACTCAACATGTGTCATCACTTCGTAAAGAACACATCATAGGGACATCCATCATACAACATATGCAATCACCTCGAACAGAACACATCAGTGGGATATCCATCATTCAACATAGACCACCACCTGGCATAGAAGAAAGCATGCGAATATTCATCACTCAACATGTACCATCACCTCTTACAGAACACACCACGGGGATATCAATCATCCAAGATGTGACATCACCTCATGCAAAACACATCAGAGGAATATCTGTCACTCAACATATCCAATCACCTCGTAAAGAAAACTTCAGGGGAATATCCATCAATCAACATGTGCCATCATCTCATACAGTACATATTAGTGGGATATCCATTATTCAACATATGCCATCACCTCATACAGAACACATTAGGTGGATATCCATCATTCAACATGTGCCATAGCCTCGCATAGAACACATCAGGGGGATATCCATCACTCAACATGTGCCATAGCCTCGCATAGAACACATCAGGGGGATATCCATCACTCAACATGTGTAATCACCTCGTATAGAACACTTCAGGCGGATATCCATCATTCAACAAAGACCATCACGTCGTACAGAACACATCAGCTGGATATCCATGATTCAACATAGTCCATCACCTCATACAGTACACATCAGGGTGATATCCATCGTTTAACATAGACCATCACCTCATACAGAAAACATCAGGGGGATATCCATCATTCAACATAGACCATCAGCTCGGTAAGAATACATCAGCGGATATCCATCATTCAAACAGTGCCATCACCACACAGAAAACACATCAAGGGGATATCCATCATTATACATTGACCATCACCTCGTAAAGAAAACATCAGGCGGATATCCATCATTCAACATGTGTCATCACCTTGTATAGTACACATCAGGGGGATATCCATCATTCAACATAGATCATTACCTTGTATAGAACACATCAAAGGGGATATCCATCATTCAACATTTTCCATAACATCGCATAGAACACATCAGGTGGATATCCAACGTTGTAAACAGACCATCACTTCGTACAGACCACATCTGGGAGATATAATTCATTCAACATAGACTATCATCTCGTATAGACCACATCTTGGGGATATCCATCATCCAACATAGACCATCACGTCGTATGCAACACATCAGCTATATATCCATCATTCAAAATAGTCCATCACCTCATACAGAACACATCAGTGTGATATCTATCGTTTACCATAGACCATCACCTCATACAGAACACATCAGGGGGATATCCTTAACTCAACATAGATCATCACCTCGTATAGAACACATCAGGGGGATATGCATCATTCAACATAGACCATCAGCTCGCTCAGAATATATCAGCGCATATCCATTATACAAAAAGTGCCATCACCTCACACAGAACAGTTTAGTGGGATATCCATCATTCAACATGTGCAATCACTACGTACAGAACACATTAGGGAGATATCCATCATTCAACATGTGCCATCACCTCATACAAAACACATTTGGTGGATATCCATCATTCAACATGCGCCATCTCCTCCTACAGAACAAATAAGGGTTATATCCATCATTCAACATGTGCCATCACCTCATACAAAACACATTAAGGGGATATCCATCATTCAACATGTACCATCACCACATAAAAAACACATTAAGGGGATATCCAGCATTCAACATGTGCCATCACCTCATACCGAATACATAAGGGTGATATCCATCATTCAACATTTGCCATCTCCTCGTACAGAACATATAAGGGTTATATCCATCATTCAACATGTGCCAATACCTCATACAGAACATATTAAGGGGATATCCATCATTCAACATGTGCCTTCACAACGTACAAAATACATCAGGGTTATATCCATCATTCAACATGTGCCATCACCTCATACAGAACACATTAGGGGGATATCCATCATTTAACATGTGCCATCACCTCGTGCTGTGTATATACTGAGAACCGTAATCGAACGTTCTATAGAAGTAAACAAAGATCTACACCTTTGCTTTATTGACTACACAAAGGCTTTTGATAAAGTGAGACATGTCAACATGATAAGGATGCTTGAAGATCTACAAATTGATGGGAAAGACCTTAGACTTGTAAAAAACATATATTGGAAACAACAAGCTGCCATAAGAGTTGATAATGAAGTAAGCCAATATCAGCCTATTAAGAGAGGTGTGAGACAGGGATGTGTAATGTCTCCAGATCTGTTTTCCCTGTAGAGTGAAAATATTTTCAGAAATATTGAAAATATGGAAGGAATCAACATTGGGGGACGATGCATCAATAACATTAGATATGCAGATGATACAGTCTTGATTGCAGACAATGAACAGGACCTGCAAAATTTAGTAGATGCGGTTGTTACACACAGTGAACAACAAGGGTTAGAATTAAATTGTAAAAAGACACAGATTATGGTCGTCACTAGGAAGAACGAAATACCACAGTGTAATATACAAGTAAATGGGAATATTCTTCAACAAGTGAATAGGTACAATTATCTCGGAACAGTAATAACATCTGATGGGAGATGCCTTGAAGAGATTAGAACAAGAATCGCCATGGCAAAAGTAGCCTTTAGCAAGATGAAAAACATACTGACCAATAAAAAGATGTCAATTGAAACGAGAAAAAGAGTGTTGAGATGCTACATAGAACCTGTACTTTTATATGGATGTGAAGCTTGGACAATGAGCAGCCAGGCTGAAAAACATCTGATGGCTGTAGAAATGTGGTTTCTGAGGAAAATGCAAAGAATACCATGGACAGCCAGAAAGACCAATGAAGAAGTCCTTCAAGAAACAAATGAAGATCGTAAACTAATCAGAGACATTAGACGTAGACAGTCACAATTTTTTGGGCATGTTATGAGAAGAAATGATTTGGAGAACTTGGTGACAACTGGTAAGATCGAAGGGAACAGACCAAGGGGAAGACCTAGAAACAAGTATCTGGATGGCTTGGCCTTGTGGCATGGTCGAGACAGAAACACGGAACTGATCCACGACTCTGTTGATCGAGTGAGATGGCAGAACATGACCGCCCACGCTTACCAGCATGGCACATGATGGATGGATGGATCACCTCGTACCGAAAACATAAGTGTGATATGCATCATTCAACATTTGCCATCTCCTCATACAGAACACATTAGGTGGATATCCATCAATCAACATGTGCCATCGCCTCGCATAGAACACATCAGGGTTATATCCATCACTCAACATGTACCATTACCTCGTACAGATCACATCAGGGAGATATCCATCACTCACCATGTGCCATCACCTCGTATAGAACACATCAGGGGGATATCCATCATTCAACATAGAACATCACGTCGTACAGAACACATCACCTGGATATCTATCATTCAACATATTTCAACACCTCGTATAGAACACATCAGGAGGACATCCATCTTTCAACATAGAACATCACCTCATACAGAACATTGTAATGGTATTCCCTGGGGTGAGGGGAGGATACTATCACACCTTAATAACGGGATAGAGGCACTCTGGGAATAAGATCAATCTCAGTCTACAGACCCCACCAGCCCGTGGATTCCTGTCTCTCTCGCTATCAAGCCCACCATATAACCTCTCAGTAGAAGTCCCTGAGGCCAATCACCGAAAGGTTCACTGGTAAAGCTGGTGATATATAAATGTCAGTGGAAGCAACCATGTAACACAGTTCAAGTCACTGAAAGAGCTGCCGACCCCTGTAGTTATCAAGATTCCTATCAAATGTCCTATATAAGCACTTGGAGTTGGTAACAGTCATGGGCTAGGATTAAGTAGCCTCTTTCACTCACAAGAAATCTCTGTAGCCGGTGACCCCTGTAGCTAATGTCACCAAACTTCATATCATGAAGTGTCAGACTGTTCCAGAAACACCAGGCCATCCTGACGTAAAGGGTGATTTAGTTCTACCCTAATAGTTGGGCTAATGGGTCACAATGTGAGAATGTTCACAATATACTCGCCCGTGCGTAGACATCATAATACCAGGTGGACTGACTGAAGATCACTTAAAGGTCGACGACGGGGACTGGCCTGTGGCGGAGTGGAGACGTCGCTGTGATGTGGTGCTGTGTAGAAGCGTCACCTCCCGTCACGCATGGAAGTTTAGCAATGCTACCATTGTCACCCCGTCATCTCTCTCTGGTCCCGGCAATTAGGTCTCTCACAAGATAGAACCTGCCAAAGACAACACCATGTGTGAATATCGTGACTCATGATTTACCACCAGGGTTACACGCTACCTATGTGTACTCAGCATAAGCCGGTGTCGCCATGACACGGCCAGCAGCCTCACAGACCAGGATGCACTGCCGAAGATGAACTAGGTCTGGGTCCTAACAAGCGCTGGCTGAACTGTCCTCCTTCTCGAACCAGTCTAGGGTAGGGCTATGTATCTAGTCCTGATGTCTGCGAACTCATTCCGTCCTGAAAAGACTTCCAATGACACCAGGTTAGTAGGTTACAAGTACCTAAAGACATAATGGCCCTGAAGGAGGGCCGGTGACAACCCAATTCCCCTCCCTCGGAGGTAGCCTCCTCTCCCTGGTTCTATTTTAGAATTACCCACTACACCAGGTTTCCCGGAGCTCGAGCTTCGATCCAGGAATTTAATAGATTATACAGGGAAATCCCCCTGTAGCGGAAGTCCACATCCCATTCCCTCCTCCCCTAGTCAGGGTCAGAGCATTTGGAACGGTGTTCAGCTGGCTGTGACCAGCTCTGTCGCATCCCCCCAGTTTCTCCAGTGTCAACCTCTCGGGAAGCAACTGTATATTAAGATGGTGTTCCGTTACGGCAACCAATAACATAAAGAGTAAGAGGAAAGCCCAGCAAAGCCAGTGGTCGCCACACCAAAGAATTCGAACTTTAACACCCGCAATGTCCTTCGAATGACCTTCGACACGTCCGGCGACCATCGCATGGGTTTCGTCTAGTTCCCCCGAGTTCCCTGATCCTCACTCGACCTATGTTCTACAACGCCTTCGCCAACTTCCGGTTGTGTCGACTACATTAGAGTTCTAAGGCCGCCCAGGAGTGAACTCCGACTACTAACACTATTGGGCCTGTCCTAATTTTCCCTAACTACTTGTAGCGGCGATAACACGCATTCGCCCACTTGTACAATTGTAACGTCCAAAACAGGCCTACACTCCATCGTGTTCAACTAGCCTGCAGTGTTGAGTTAAAACACAAGCCCACAGGTTCACCCCTGACTGACCTTTGTGCGCCGGGCGGGACAGGCGGTCGACAGCTTCGGGTCAACGCGGTATCAACACACATTATTTATCTAAATATGTTTAACGTACCTTAAGACAAACTGTGCATTCAGAATTGAGGAGCTCCCGTCCCAACACTGGACGTTATGTCAGTTTTCTTCGACAAACAGCAAGACAACGGTCTCCTCTTTCCTTTTTACAATTAACACAGTCGTCCAACACAACTTCTCTCTAGCCAGGCCGGATCTCAACTGAGCCTGTCTTTGTTCTGAGAAGGTTATTGTGTATGCGTTTACCGGATCTGGTTGGGTTGAGCATCACTCACCTTAACCTTCTAGAAGTCAAGGGCCACCAATCGCCCTTGCGTGGGGTACATTATTACCTCGGTTGTATCCCTTAGACTAGGTCGGCTGTTCTAGGCTGACGGAAATCGGGAACTTGACTTTTGGGAAGTTTGCAGGAACTGGGGAACTGTACTTTTGGGAGTTTTACCAGGTGAATTCTCAGCAGTTCCATGACAAACACATCAGGGGAATATCCTTAACTCAACATAGATCATCAAATCGTATAGAACACATCAGGGGGATATCCATCATTCAACATAGACCATCAGCTCGCTCAGAATACATCAGCGGATTTCCATCATTCACAAAGATCCATCACCACACAGAGAACACATTAGTGGGATATCCATTCTTCTTCTTCTTCTTCTTCTTCTTCTTCTTCTTCTTCTTCTTCTTCTTCTTCTTCTTCTTCATCATCTTCTTCTTCTTCTTCTTCTTCTTCTTCTTCTTCTTCTTCTTCTGCGTTCATCCGGATTTTTTTTTTTCGGATGTGACTGCGTTGTGCCTGTTTACAGCAGAGCTGCGTTCTTAAACCGTTAGGCCGACACGTCCGACTTCTGCGGATATCCATCATTCAACATGTGCCATCACCTCTTACAGACCACAACAGTGGGATATTCATCATTCAACATGTGCCATCTCCTCGTACAGTACAAATCAGGGAGATATCCATCACTCAACATGAGCCATCACCTCGTAAAGAACACATCAGGATGGTACCCATTATTCAACATGTGCCATCACCTCGTACAGAATACATCAGGGGGATATCCATCATTCAACGCAGACCATCATCTCATCTCTCATCTCATCATGTTCCTCTTGTACCTTGCGGTGTCGAGGTGAAGTATAAACTTCGTGAGAGTGCCCGGTTATGGGCTTCGTATATCGACATTCCCATGGATTCTGTTATTCCCTCCGTCCAACGTTTACGTGGTCGGCCTCTTCCTCTGTTTCCATCTGGTCTGTACATCATTGCTTGTTGTGGCATGCTGTTGACTGGTAGCCTACATGCATGGCCAAACCATTTGACTTGCTGCTTTCTAATAAAATCTAGAGCAGCTTTAACCCCCACTTTAGTCCTGATTTCTTCATTTCTGATCTTATCTCTTCTTGATACGTTGACACAGACCATCACCTCGTATAAAACACAGCATGCGGATATTCATCACTCAACATGTACCATCACCTCTCACAGACCACACCATGGGGATATCAATCATCCAAGAGTGAAATCACCTCATACAAAACACATAAGAGGGATATCCATCATTCGACATATGCCTTCACCACGTACAGAAAATATCAGGGGGATATCCATCATTCAACATCTGACATTACTTCATACAGAACACATTAGGGGGATATCCTTCATTCAACATGTGTCATCACCTCGTACCGAATAAATAAGGGTGATATTCATCATTCAACATGTGCCATCACCTCATACGAAACACATCACCTCTCACAGACCACACCATGGGGATATCAATCATCCAAGAGTGAAATCACCTCATACAAAACACATAAGAGGGATATCCATCATTCGACATATGCCTTCACCACGTACAGAAAATATCAGGGGGATATCCATCATTCAACATCTGACATTACTTCATACAGAACACATTAGGGGGATATCCTTCATTCAACATGTGTCATCACCTCGTACCGAATAAATAAGGGTGATATTCATCATTCAACATGTGCCATCACCTCATACGAAACACATTAGTGGGATATCCATTATTCAACATGTGCCATCACCTCATAGAGAACACATTAGGTGGATATCGATCACTCAACATTTGCCATACCCTAGTATGGAACACATCCGGGGGATATCCATCACTCAACATGTGCCATCACCTCGTACAGAACTCATCAGCGGGATAACTATCACTCACCGTGTGCCATTACCTCGCATAGAACACATCAGGGGGATATCCATCACATAACATGTGCCATCACCTCGTACAGAAAGCATAAGGGGGATATCCATCACTCAACATAGACCATCACCTCATACAGAACACATCAGGGGGATATCCATCATTCAACATAGACCATCAGCTCGCTCATAATATATCAGAGGATATTCATCATTCAAAAAGTGCTATCACCTCATACAGAAAACATTAGGGGAATACCCATCATTCAACATGTGACATCACCTCGTACAGAACACATCAGGGGGATATCCAACATTCAACATGTGCCTTCACCTCATACAGAAAACATTAGATGTATATCCATCATTCAACATGTGCCATCACCTCGTACAAAACTGATCAGGGTTATATCCATCATTCAACATGTGCCATCACCTCATACAGATCACATTAGTGGGGTATCCATCATTTAACATGTGCCATCACCTCGTACCGAACACATAAGTGTGATATCCATCATTCAACATGTGCCATCACCTCATACAGAACACATTAGTGGGATATCCATTATTCAACATGTGCCATCACCTCATACAGAACACATTAGGTGAATATCCATCATTTAACATGTGCCATCGCCTCGCATAGAACACATCAGGGGGATATCCATCACTCAACATGTGCCATGACCTCGTGCAGAACACATCAGGGGGCTATCCATCACTCAACATGTGCCATCACCTCGTAAAGAACACATCATGGGAATATCCATGACTAAACATGTGCCATCACCTCGTACAGAACACATCAGGGGCATATCTATCATTCAACATAGACCATCACCTCGTATAGAACACATCAGGCGGATATACATCATTCAACATGTGCCATCACCTCGTACAGAAAACATAAGGGGGTTATCCATCGTTCAACATAGACCATTACCTCATACAGAACACATCAGGCGGATATCCTCAACGCAACATAGATCATAACCTCGTATAGAACATATCAGGCGGATATCCATCTTACAACATAGAACATCAGCTCGCTCAGAATACCTCTTCTTTTCGTTCATCCGGAGTGTTTTTTCAGATGTGATTGCGGTGTGTCTGTTATGCGCCCTTGGGCCGAAACCCGTAAGCCAAAACATCCGACTATAGCCAGCTTTTTGACCAGGTAGCATTCCTGGGAGACTCTCACTTTTGTGGTGCCATTTACAACCCAGCTGACCAAGGTTGAACGGTCGAAGACAACGGTCATCCCTCAAAGGAAGGCAGGGACAGTCTATAGCATTTTCCGCCATCCAAGGTTGCTTCCATAGTTGCAGGGCCGACACATAGCGCCCTGGTTCTGGGCTCACAGAGGGAATCGTCACGTCCTGCTCATGGCTGCTTTAAATCCTCACTTCAATATATTGGTCATTTCGTTTTCCCCGGGCCATTCCCGCACAAACCAGACAGGTTTGCAGATGGTATCCACTCAGCGAGTTTTCGGACATGTGCTTGTCGTTGCGCCCGTCAGAGCTGTTCCAGGCACGACAGACATTCGGAAAACTACCTAGTCAGAGCTGTTCCGAACAAGAGCGGCATTCGGAAACTAGGTAGTCAGAGCTGTTCCTAGCACGAGAGACATTCGGACGAGACATTTCACTCAGACGTAATTGCGTAGTGTCAATTTTTAGTTTGCCACCCGTAGGACGACACTTCCGACTTCCGGCGGGCATTTTTTAATGAGGTTAGCCTTCCTCTGGTTTCGAGTATGCATAAAATTTGGTGGAACTGCGGTAAAGCTGTGAAAGTTTAAACAATATAAAATGACACCATCGTACTCTGTTATGTAAAGCTGCACTACTCTGGTTTCGAGGCACGTTAGTATGTTGTGATGTCGCCAACATCTCAGCTGGTCAAGATAGAACGATCAACGACATCGCGGTCGGCCCACAAGGGAAGGCAGGGGCAGACCATGGGCATTCCCTCGCTACCCAAGGAGGCTTCCATAATTGCAGAGCCGGCACATATTGCTCTGAGACTGGGCTCACCCGAGGAGTTGCCACGTCCTGCTCATGGCTGCTTTAGTTCCTCACTTCCATGTGTTGGGCATCTCGCTTGCCACTGATCGCTCAAGCACACACCAGGAGCGGTCAGAATGCAAGCGACACCCACTCGGTAAGCTTTTGCTTTTGACTTCAGACCACGCAATAGGTTCGCTCGCCGTGCGTTCCATTTCGCGTCATTGAGACGTTCTTCCACTTTTGTCTACACTCTCTATGAATTAGATACAGACAGTTTTCGTAACCATTTCCTTCGACTGGGGCACTTTTCTGACTTTTTGTACTCGCTCACGAGGTAGGCTACATGTGCTGCCGGCTCAGCACCTTACCTTCGTGCAGCAGTGAACGAGAAACGGCCTGGCCCTCTCATCCGGGAATCTCTCATATCCCCCAGCTGAGAGCCTTCGAACATGTATCAGACCTGAGCATGTAGCTTGTTCAGTATCACGCCTCTATTTTTCGGTAGGCGGGTATCGGCCCGGCTCTCAGATCCGAGGGTTTGTGCTTAGAGGCGTTCAGCCACAGCCCTCGACAGGGAGCCTTAAGAGTTTTGTCCGGACCAAGAACGTCTGCCTTCATGCACCTGATTTAAATTTTTGACTGCTATCCTCAGTCTACCTGCAGAGCAGCAGGTTGTGTCTCTATTAGTCTGGTCCCTATCCCATAAGCTGTCCGATATATAGTTTTTCATCCATCGGCAAGCAAATGGGGTCGATGGGACACGCAAGCTCCCCCACCACGTCAAGGTGGAGACACATCGGGGGAGGCTCAGAATACATCAGCGGATATCCATCATTCGAAAAGTGCCATCACCTCATACAGAACACATTAGGGGGATATCCATCATTCAACATGTGCCATCACCTCGTACAGAACACATCAGGGTTATATCCATCATTCAACATGTGCCATCACCTCGAACAGAACATATCAGGGGAATATCCATCACTAAACATGTGCCATCACCTCGTACAGAACACATCAGGGGGATATCCGTCATTTAACATATACCAACATCTCGTATAGAACACAGCATGCGGATAGCCATCACTCAACATGTACCATCACCTCTTACAGACCACACCATGGGGATATCAATCATCCAAGATGTGACATCACCTCATACAGAACACATCAGGGGGATATCCATAATTCAACATAGACCATCACCTCGTATAGAACACAGCATGCGGATATCAATCACTCAACATGTACCATCACCTCTTACAGACCACACCATGGGGATATCAATCATCCAAGATGTGACATCACCTCATACAGAACACATCAGGGGGATATCCATAATTCAACATAGACCATCACCTCGTATAGAACACAGCATGCGGATATCAATCACTCAACATGTACCATCACCTCTTACAGACCACACCATGGGGATATCAATCATCCAAGATGTGACATCACCTCATACAGAACACATCAGAGGGATATCCATAACTCAACATATGCCATCACCTCGTAAAGAAAACTTCAGGGGAATATCCATCAAGCAACATGTGCCATCACCTTGTAAAGAAGACATCAGGGGGATATTCATCACTCAACATTTGCCATACCCTAGTATAGAACACACCAGGGGGATATCCATCACTCAACATTTGCCATCACCACGTATAGAACACATCAGGCGGATATCCATCATTTAACATTTGCCATCGCCTCGTATAGAACACATCAGGCGGATATCCATCATTCAACAATGCTGGTTTGATAGTGTACAAATATCACCAAATAGAGTCCACACACTTGGGCAGTGAAAACACCGTCCCTGACGTCAAAGCCACAGCTGGTGCCCTTGCTTAAAACCTTCGTGATGTCATTCAACATGTGCCATAACATCGCATAGAACACATCAGGTGGATATCCATCGTTCAACACAGACCATCACCTCCATAGAGCGAATGAACGAACAAACTTTATTTTCACAGGGTTAAGAATTGGGCACGCAGGCCCGTCTAACATTCTGCCCTTCTATCACTCTCTTTCATACATTATTTCATTCACACATTATTCAAGGCTGGACTCCGATGTGGTCTGCGTAAATGATGGTAGGCCGACAAGAATGGCAATAAGTTCTGGCGATGCAGACACAGCTATTGACCTGGCACTTGTCTCCCAGTCATCAGTCCTTTATGTAAAGTGGAGTGTTTTGAATGACCATGGGAGTGATCACATGCCATGCTCAGTCCTGATCTCTAAACCCAGGAAAGTTAAAGCTGGGAGAGCGCGCAAGACCTTCCGGTATGAGTGGACCGATTGCCTTCTTGGACGCCTCAGACAAGGGGCATGCAACAGGACTGTCAAAACTCCCTTTTTGCAGCCCCCATGGTGGACCCCAGAAGTAGACCATGCTTGGAAAGCAAAGAGAGCTGCAGTGAAGCAGCTAAAGAAAGTGCGACAGACACTTCGAAGCTCACGAGAGGAAGTGGACACAGCCGAAAATGTCAAGAAAGACAAGGTGGAGGTTTTCAAGCGCTGTGCTGCAGAGGCCAAAAAGGCAAAATGGGAATGTTTCATGAAGGAGATTGGAGGGGATAAAACACTGCAAAAATTCTGGAAACTGCACAGGCAAATGCAGGGAAAAGATCTGCCGATGACAGTGGGAACAATCTATAGATATGATGGTGTGCGCGTGACAACAGACAAAGAGAAAGGGGAGGCGTTTCTCCAGAGATTTTTAGAGCAGACCAATCATAATGATGCGGACACCAGGGATGCAGTTAGAGAGGAGCTATCTGGCACCACGAAGAATATGCAGTATGAAGACATCATTCGGGTGGAAGATGTTGAACACATTTTGAAAACGGCAAAACACTTGGCACCAGGGTCCGATGGGGTCAGGTATGGCCACATGAAGGGTTTGAGCGAAGCAGACCTGGAGGAGATGACCGACTACTTTAACCAGAGCATTAGGACAGCATCAGTACCGCAGGATTGGGTGCACAGCTATCTCATCCCTCTCCCAAAACCATTCAAGGATCAGTCAAAGCTTAGCGGCTTTAGGATCATCACCCTTCAAAATACATTTGGGAAGGTTTTAGAGAAGATAGTCGCTGTCAAGCTGCAAGAGTTTTTGGAAAGCGGGAAGCTTCTTCCAAGAGGCCTGGGGAGCTACAGGCCAGGAAAAGATACCTGGTCAAATGCAGCCACTTTTGCCTTTGATGTTTATGAGGGGTTCCAGAGTAGACAGGAAACGATGGCGGTAGCGCTTGATCTCGAGGATGCGTACAATAGAGTTCGATATGATATTTTGATGACCACACTGATGGAGAAGGGGGTCAATCCCTGGTTGGTGAAATGGATAGCAGCCGTCCTGCACTCTCGTCGGGTTGCTCTCCGTCTGGGCGCATGGACCTCAGAGCCACATATGTTAACCCCGGGACTGCCACAGGGATCTGCAGTCTCACCGGTGCTCTTTAATGTGTATACGAGCAAGATTGCAAACCTAGAAGCACCAGGGGTTGGAAGAATACTAACATTTGCAGATGATATTCTTGCATATAGGCAGGGGAGAGATAGGGAGCAAACAGCCCAGGAGTTACAGGCGACAGTAGATAAAGTGATTGACTGGTGCACAGAAATGAGTGCTGTCATCCACCCGGAAAAGGTGGCTTTATTGTGGTGCTCTCTGGACAACAGGATTGTAAGAGCTGATGTCCCAAGCCTCGCTATAGATGGTAGAAATGTCAGTAGAGAGAACAAACTGAAATATCTGGGGATCACATTTGACAGGAGCCTATCCTTCAAGGACCATGTGGAGACGGTCGTGACAAGATCTCAAAAGGCACTTAAAACTATGGCTGCAATGGACATAGAGCTTTTCACACTATACCAGCACTTGATCCTCTCAGTAATTGATTATGGATTAGGACTGCTCACAGTCTCAGAGAGTCAGTTGGTGAAGTTAGAGCGCATACAGAAGGAAGCTATGCGGGTCATTCTGGGATGCACTAGAGACACCCCAGTAGTGTGTATGCGTTACATCCTTGGTCTGCCGACTGTTGCTGGTAGGCTCAAGGTGATGCAGGCGAAGGCATACCTCAGAGTAGCTGCAGATACAGACCACCCACTGCATGAGGCGCTGGACGCAGTTAAGGGTCAGCGACTGATAAGAGGGAAATCATGGATGGCTCAGGCGGAGGATACGATCAGACAGGTGTGCCCCTTGGAGAACATTAGGCGTGGAGAGGAGTGGGTCAGAGTGCCAGCGGAGCAGTCAGAATTGTGCAGAGTTATAATCACATTAAGCCGGGAGTGCAGGGAGTGGCCAGCAGGGGCCACGGAAGTGGAAATCCAGCAACTAATTCAGGACAATGCTCACTCGAGTGATGTGATTATCTACACAGATGGTTCGGTGTCAAGAGGTGAGAGAAGTGGCTGGGGGTTCATAGCTAAAGCTAATGGTCGATGTGTGGGGCAGGAGAGCCTGGCATATGATACCACAACATCCAGCTTAAGAATGGAGGTGGAGGCAGTCACTGCGGCTCTCCGCTGGATGGAGAATATGACACACACACACACACATCGTGATTGTAACTGACTCAGAAAGCATGCTGACGAGGGTGAGGACGGGCAGACTTCGTGCGGAGTGGCTTGCTTCGCTTCAGAGGTCACGGGTGACAAGCATCGCCTGGATCTTTTCTCCGGGACATGCCGGTGTGCTGGGAAATGAACAGGCGGACAGATTGGCTGGCTCTGCAGAACTTGGTGGAGTATTGATACATGACAAGGCAGACGTGGTTGCGGCCTTGTGGGAGCACGTGCACACCTTGGAGGAGCAAATGGATTACCATAGTCTGGCAAGAATGAGACAACGAGGAGTGACGAAGGGATCTGGCCGACGCTCAACGCTCAGAGGAAAGGCGAGACGGACTCATAATCAGATTGCTACTGGTACTATTAGTGTTGGAACTCTTCGCTGGCTGCTGAGGATGGGGACGGAGCACTTATGGGAATGCCCCGAATGCTGTGATGTAGATTCCTAAATGAATAAATAAATAAAATCAAGGCTAACAGAGAACAGCAACAATATAAAAGATATGCATTATAAAGGCATGGGCAAAATGCGAACATCAAAACTACACGACACAGTAAAATTAGATAATGGACTGACACTTGTTATTAGCCATGTGGAATATACTGGCCTACCAAAAGGGGGCTGGCTGTTATACTAGTGTTTTGTTATTATTATTATTATCTCTATTATTAAGGGGGAAGGTAATCGGTACTGAGATAGTGTTCGAATAATTTGCGATTATATGAATAGGGATTGGTGATGTCTTTGATTTCTTGTGGAAGATTGTTCCACAGCTGAGCTGCAGAGTACGTTAAGCTTGTTTTGTATAAGTCAATCCTAGGCTTCGGAATGTGTAATATATTTAAACGTTTACTGTGTCTAGCATTATATTTAAACAATGGCCAAAGGTAATTTCGGGCATTCCGATGCAGGATTTTGTGAATTAGTTTAGCTTTATTGAAAAGCAGGTGTTTGCGGAGTGGTAGTAACTGAAGGCGTTATACAGGCTAGGATTGTCAGATAAATGTTTGCTATAAATTAGACTCGTGGCCCGTTTCTGGAGTGAGTTTGAATTAGAACAACCGTCCCAGATTGTAGAGCAGTAGTCAAAGTATGTCTGTATATGAGAAGTATAGAATAGTTTTCTTGTGTCCTCATCAAGGAAGTTTTTAATTTTGGCGAGTTGGTAGACTTTTTTCGCTGTTTGTTTAATGAGCGCTTGAAACGTGGAATTAAAGGTTAGGTTTCTATCAATGATTAGGCCTAATGTTTTGTGCTCAATTACACTTTCTACTGACATGTTATCGATGTGAAGTTGAGGTGATGTGTGTGGGCTTAGAATTTGAAGTCTTTGTCTGGTTGTTAATAACATTGCTTTTGTTTTAGTGATGTTAATTTGCATACGGTTTGAATAGCTCCACCTAACTACATAATTTTATTCTTGTTGTAAAGACGACTCCAGTAAAATACAGTTTTCAGCGTTTGTGTACACCGTACAGTCATCTGCAAATAGATCGCAGGACGACGAAAGATGCAAAGGTAGATCGTTAAAATATATGGCAAATAATAGATAGATAGATAGATAGATAGATAGATAGATAGATAGATAGATAGATAGATAGATAGATAGATAGATAGATAGATAGATAGATAGATAGATAGATAGATAGATAGATAGATAGATAGATAGATAGATAGATAGATAGATAGATAGATAGATAGATAGATAGATAGATAGATAATAATAATAATAATAATAATAATAAGTCTTTATTTTCAAAGGGTTAAGAATTGGGCACGCAGGCCCGTCTGACATTCTGCCCTTCTTCTCTATTTCCTCTCATACATTCTTTCATTCAACATCACTTATGAAGCAACTTTTGACAACAAAAGAACATTAAAACGCATGAAAAATAATCAATAACAAATGACTCACTGAGGCAGTGTTTAACATGGGCATTATAAATACCTAAGGAGGGTGTAACGTGCCATACATAAGGGAATGTTTTTTGGCTAGTTGTCGTTTGAGATAAGTTACCATTATTGTCTTTTTTGTGTTGTTTGTTATGGGGGCATGTAGTCTGTACTAAGGTAGTGTTCAAACAGGTTGCGAATGTATGTATCATGATTGGTGGTGTCTTTGATTTCTTGTGGAAGATTGTTCCACAACTGAGCGGCAGAGTATGCTAAGCTTGTTTTATATAAGTCTATCCTAGGTTTAGGGACATGAAGTATATTTAGTCGTTCGCTATGTCTAGCGTTATATTTAAACAATGGCCAAAGGTAGCTTGGAGCATTTTGAAATAGGATTTTGTGAATTAGTTTGGTCTTATTAAAAAGCAGGCGCTTGTGGAGTGGCAGTAACCGGAGACGTTTATATAGGTTAGAATTGTCGGTAAGCTTTTCACCATTAATTAAACGCACTGCCCTTTTCTGGAGTGAATATAGGCGTTTTGTTATTGATTTGGAGCATCCATCCCAGACTGTGGAGCAGTAATCAATATGTGTTTGTATATGAGAAGTATAGAATATCTTTCTTGTGTTTTCGTCAAGGAAATTTTTAATTTTGGCAAGTTGGTATACTTTTTTGGCTATTTGTTTAACTAGAGCATGAACATGTGAGTTAAAAGTTAGATTTTGATCTATGATAACACCCAGTGTCTTGTGCTCGGTGACACTTTCTACAGGCGTGCTGCCAATGTGCAGCTGAAGAGTTCTCTGCGAGTTTAGAGTGTGAAGTCTTTGCCTGGTTCCTATTAACATAGACTTTGTTTTAGTAATGTTAATTTGCATGCGGTTTGCATGACTCCAGTTAACTACACTATTTATTTCCTGTTGCAAGGATAATTCTAGCACATTACGATCAACAGCGTTTGTATATACTGTGCAGTCATCAGCAAATAGATCGCAGGACGACGACAGATTTAATGGAAGATCATTTATATAAATGGCAAATAATAGAGGGCCAAGAATAGACCCCTGAGGTACTCCAATATTAATGGTAATGGCTTGAGATAAAACTTTATTGTGTGATACTACTTGCTTTCTGTCTAATAAGAATGATTTTATTAATGTCACTATATTAAAACTTACTTTCATTGTTTCTAGTTTTTTAATTAGAATAGTATGATCTATCATATCGAATGCTTTCCTAAAGTCTATAAACACCGCTCCACATAGAGTATTGTTGTTAATATTTTGATGCCAGTTTTCTATCATGTTTGTTAGTGCCGTATGGCAAGAATATTTTGGCCGAAATCCTGACTGACTGTCAACTATCAGTTTATGGCGAACTAAGTGATCTAGTGTTGTTTTGTGGATGTGCTTTTCTAGCGGTTTGGATAATGAGGATAATATGGAAATTGGTCTATAATTACTCATGAGACGATCGTCTAGAGGACCAGCTTTTAAATGAGGATACACTTTAGCGATTTTAAAGGCTGATGGGAAGTGACCTCTGGTTAGACATTGATTATATATAAAAGTTAGTGACTCGCAGATCGCCGGTGCAGCATGGCGAAGGATCCGACTACTAATTCCATCTAGTCCTGATGAGTTATTGTTTTTTAGATTACGGAGATGAGTAAATACTTCAGTTGTCGTCATTAGCGGTATGTTGGAGGAAATGTGTCCATAGCATTTGTTCTCACAGAATGATGATAATAAAGATATGTCATGAGGCGCATCTGGTATTGCAGCCTTCAGTTGGTTTATGTCGGACTGAAAGTATCTACTGAATTGATCACATGTAACCTGATTTGATGGTAATGATTGTGATGATTTGTGTTTGTTTGTCAAGGTATTAATTGCTTTCCATATATCTTTAGTGTTGGTTTTATCTATTACTATGTTCTTAAAATAGTTTTTCTTTTCCTTCCGAATAACATATTGAACTTTGTTTCTCAGACTACGGTACATAGTTAGATCTCTATTTTTGTGAGCCCTGTCGCGATCTCTCATAAGTTCAACTACCTCCTGTGTGATCCACGGGGGCTTTGTGTGATGTTTAACACGAACTTCCTTAAATGGAACATGTTTATCAAATATACTTAGAAAGGTCTTTAGCCAGTGGTCCAGAGCATCGTCTGGGTCAGGAAGCTGGTAAACATAATCTAGAGATGAGTTGACCAAATCTTGTAAGAAGACGTCTCGATTGAAATTTTTGTAATTTCTATATTTTATGCTTATATGTTTGTGTTTGGGAGTTTTGGTGCCCCTTTTCGACCACGTGCAACATACTGGATAGTGATCGCTCATTGCATTGATAGGTACACTACATTCTGTGATGTTATCAGCACACGTAGTATAAATATGATCTATAAGTGTTGCAGATGATTTAGTGATTCTAGTGGCTTGTTTGACTAACTGTTGGAAATTATATGACTCTATTATGTTTTCCCATGTTTTGTTTGATTTGTTAGCGTCTATGTTGAAGTCACCTAGCAATATTATTTCCCTAGCATTACTAAAGACTACATCCATCATAGTGGTGAATTTTTCATACCAGATATTTCCTGCACTGGGGTTTCGATAAAGATAGCCAACTACTAGCGGTATGCAATTTTGAAGTTTAACCTCTATCCATACACACTCAATCTCACAGGTTTCAAAGTCTAGCCTGCGGTGGGCGTTAAGCGAGTTGGAAATATAAACTGCAATACCCGTCTCTTGTTTCTGATAGGGATCTCTTCTAATGGTTTTAAAACCTCTGATAGCGATGTCATCATCTGAGATGTTGCCATTTAATCGACTTTCGCTAACGCCAAACATGTGAAAATTTTGATTAAGTATAAGTGATAGTTCGGGCAGCTTCCCTAATAGATGGCATATGTTTACATGCCCGATTCTGAGCCCATTATTCCTGAGCCAGTGTTCGTACTTATTAGACATTTCAACAATGCGTAATCACAAGTTTAAAAGCAAAACACACACACACAAAGTGAATACAACTTACGTCCCTTATTACAAAACACACTCTAAAGTACAGAGAAACAGTAATATCTCTGTAAATATATAAAAATACGTACACAGATCCGTAAGGAAGAGCAGTGAAGACCCCCTCACTCACCGTGAAAACACAATTAGAATTATTATAAAAGCTATACAGCTAAGTACTATCAATTAATATAAAGTCAAAACCAGTCAATGTTTGTAATAACTTATAACCTAATACGTTACTAGATCAAGTTATAACCAAATATGCAGATAAACGTTTAAGGAGAGGCTCTTTCTTGTACCGAGATCCGGTGTAGCTTTGTCCTAAGTTGCTAGTAAATACCAGGTTGTGTTGGTTGTTGGTATAGCGACATTATAAGTGCTTGACGAAGTGTAGCTGGGCTATACCGTGTGAGGTGCAACCATTCTGGATTACAATTAAATGGGTACTGATGATGTCTCATGGGTATGTAATGACTACCAACTAGAGCCTCTGGTTGGTGGCTAACAGGAGGTTGTGCTGGCACGTCGTTGTTGCTGAGAGTCGGATCCTTTCTGGGGAGAATAGGAATCATATCTTCGTAATTATTACCCTCCTGTGTGAAAGACGACGTATTTAACGGACTTGGTGTTGTGGTAGTGTCCCGTCTGGCTTGGATTTCAGGTGCAGTGGTTATGAGTGGTCTGCACACTTCTGTCCTATTGGTACTTGATGTGACGGGAGTATGTCGTCTGGCTTGAGTTTCAGGAGTAGCTAAAAGTGTCCGGCGCGATCCCGTATTGGATGTATGGTATGTCCGTTCTGGATATTTTAAATTCTTGGCGAGAAAACTGGTGCCCAATGTAGATAAATGTATTTGATCCTTGTAAAGACTCTTTTTTGGTGCACCAGCCTGTGAAGTGAATGATGCTGTATTGTTGATGAATTGTATCTTGTTTTGAGAACAGAACTTCTGCAACATGTTGTTATTTATGTCAGCTAGACGGCGCTGGTGTCCATAACTCGGTGATATGATGGAGGAGAAGAAAATGGATGAGTTAGGAAAAGTGTGACGTAATCCGTTCAAGAGTGCCAGCAGTTGAGACCCTGTGATTTGTTGGTTGTTCATGGTGTCGGTGATGCCAATATGTACGCTTGCCCTTCTGACGCTATGATTAACAGCCAACCTGCTAATCTTGTCTGTTAGCCGGTCTACACCAGCCCCAGGCAGTGGGATTATTGAAACAATGTCTTTGTCTGATGTGGCCATCCTGTCGCTGTATAAACCTTTCATTAAGGAATCGCCTAGTATAATATGTGTACAGTCAGGTCGTGCTGTCTGTACATGTTGGTTGTCAGCACGTCTCGACCGTTGTTTCATCCATTTCCGATTATCAGCAGTCTTTATGTCTCCATGTGGTTCTCCCGATGTATCTTGTTGGCTTGTCTTGCCCGTTTGCAGCATGTTAAAGCACTGTAAGTTTTCTGGTGACTTTTCTTGAAGTACTTCAAACCTATTGCTTATTTTGACGTCAATGGGGTAGACTGCTTGTTGTTGTTTATCTTCGTCTGCACATTGAGGTGTTTGTTGTTTTTTATCTTCCTCTGCGCGTTGAGTTGTTTTCATAGTGATTATCTGTTCTGGGTGGGATTGAGCTTCCCCAAGATTTCCCAAGGATGAAGCGGTTGCTTGAGAATTACATGCTTCTTCGGTTTGGTTTGTAGAGGACGCATTCTGTAAGATTTGAACTGTATTTCTCAGCAGCAAATTTTCGTCTCGCAGGAGTGCGACTTCTGTCTTGAGAGCATTGTAATCACTGCTTATCTTGTTGTTTGCTTCAATGTTGGTTGAAACAGTGACAATGAGCGCCTTTAGTGATTGTTCTAGTTCCTCAATGCGCTGTTTACAGTCGCACGAATGTCCATTGATAGTTAAGATGCTATTGTTATCTGAGGCAGGTACTTCTTCAACAATGTCAACATTGGGTTCTATGTTGTTTTGGATACGCTCCATTGGGTATTCAATAGCCAAGAGCGCTGGTGGGTTGGCAGGCCTCGTGTTGATGTTGTCATGTACACTCATCGTATGAGTAGATTCGGTGAATGTCTGTGTCGAGTTTTCAAGTTCAACAAAATCTACTTTTAGCCAGGAATTAATGTTTTCATTACTGCCCTGTGTCATGAGTTTATTTTTACTGCGGTACAAATGTATCGTAATCACTGGCGTCGTAATCAGATCCTCAACGTGGGCCCCGTGCTTATCTTGCCTGTGTTCAATTAGTTCAAGCCTGTAGTAGTTGAGTAGGCAAGTTCGGAATGCCTCATAATAGAGTGTGTTGTTGAAGGAAATAGTAACACACTGTCCTGAGTTGGTGTGTTTGACGACTAGGCCGTTGGGATTTATGCACTTGGATAGCTTATTCTTCACGGCCCTCTCTTTGTTTAGTGTGTAAGTTTTATTGACAGCCGATCGTAAACCTGAGCGAGTCCTTTCACCATTCACTTCCAATACGGAGCACTCTCCTTCCCCTGACATTATTGCATAATATTACGACTAACTAAACTTGAAGAACGCAGCAATCGCATTGTTATCTAGCCACGCCGCGGGCAATTTGAGGTCCCGTGGTTGTATCTGACACGCCTCGTGCACTTGATTGGTTAAAATTTAATAGTGTTCAACTATCACTCGAAATGAATAT